>JAPMOB010234402.1:0-12440 GCA_029875015.1 Lepomis gibbosus | reverse complement strand
CTGTGTGCGCTCCTCAGACGGTCCGGGCGCTGCTCTTCCGCGAGTTCCGCCTTTTGCGTTCCGTCAACATTACGTTATCAGTTAACATTTAAATAATCGATTTTTAGACATTTGTGCATCGATTAATAATCTTCCAAGTCAGCATCGCGATGCATCGAAGAATCGATGAATTCTCCCACCCCTAGTGTGCATATATGTTCCCTCAGTCTGTGCCCGGTCATTGTTCGTGTTACCCCCCAGTCTGTCGGTCCTGTTATCAGCCTTGCTTGTCTTTTCACCCTGGATTTTGGATTTCTGTTGGACAGCCTGTGTTTTTGGACTCAGTCAATCAGCCACTCTGTTTGTAAGTGTGCTTGCCTTTTGTTGTATTAAAATATTGAACTGTACCTGCACCTCTGTACGTGTCCTGCGATTGGGTCCTCCTACCTGCCTCACCACACTACCAATTGTAACACCGCCATGTTGAGTTTTTGCAACCAGCGGCACCTGATGTGACCATATATTAGAGAGGGGGTTGAGCTAACGGCCGTGTGCGGAGCTACCTAGTTAGCTTAGCTAGGTGCTTCTCTCATTCACCTTAACTGTCATTTTAACAGGGCTGCTTTGTCTAGTGAACAACAGACTTAAAACTGAACCGCCAACTCCTAATAAGCTTTTTCAACGGCACAGTGCTGTGGGTACGAGTCGGTCGCCATGGTAACGACATGGTAACGACAATCATACATAATCCCGCCCTGAAACATACTCTGCTTTTTGGTCTATTTTAAAATAATTGGGGCTGTTATGTACTAAATGAACATCATTTTCCATTGAGGAAGACATGAAACTGGAGACTGAGACCATAAACTCATCAGGAAAGTGTTACTGAAATAATTACTCAGGTGAGAAGTCATTTTGACATTATTTCTAATGGAGCCGGACTTCTTTTTGCTACCAGAAGAGTTGCCCCCTGCTGGCCATTCAATAGAATGCAGGTATGGGGGACCTCAGCGTTCGCATTAGATCGCTGACCGGAATCTTCCTGCTTGCTTTGAACACAAGTAGTTAGTCATATGAAAATAAAACATTAGAAACATGCCACAGGCTACAGTAATTAATCCATAGGTAGGTTGGAACATAGGCACTGATATGCAATACTTAGATGAGGTATAATATGCCATTTCCTTAATTTTGTGGTTCTAATTACCTGTGAATTAACTGTTCAGATAGGAGGAACCTGTGCATGTGTCACACACATCACTTACACACACCTTTACACCACACACAAATGCACACGCAAAACATGCTAGCAACACTTTTGCGTACTTTATTTTAATTCACAAACAACTGTATATCATAAAGGATTGAAACATGTAAAAATCTCTGTTTGTTATTATTTGTATTCATGTGCATTCCAATGTTGAAAGCAGTTAGGAAGAAAACATTTGCTGCATTTTTCACATCCTAAACTGTGTTCATTAACTAGGATCTTGCTCAAATCACTACAGCCATAGTGCAATCTGCACTAGCCAGATTGCTAACTATGTTACTCTTAAATGCGTTGATAGAATTTGCCATCCTTGTCTTCATGCAGTCAGCATCCATTAATATTAATGATGGGAATTTCACTGACCATTTATAGGTAACTATGGGTGTTTAAAGGGTTGGACAAGTAGCTGGTTCACATGCGCCACATTTCAATATTCTGATTTTTAAAACAGTGTGCATGTACTTTCTGTGTTTTTGTACGAGCGCAATGTTTAGAGGTCTTTCCTACATACAGTTTTATAAATGAGACACCTGGTTTTCCACTACCAAATGCTAAGAGCAAAGATGCCACTGTAGGCCTAGTAGAGACAGGGAGGAGTGGTAGAGTGGTGGTAGAGGTAGGAAGAAAACAGTGACAAGAAAATGTACTTTGGATTTGTAATTAACTCTACAGTAGTAGTACTAGTAGAAAATGTAACTAATTTTAAAGACGCTCTTTACTTTTCACGTTTCCATTATTTTACTCTAAATGTTTTTTTTTGTTTGTTTTAAATTTTTGGTCTAAATCTCACGGTCTCATCTTTTTTTCTGATAATCACTGTAATTTAAGTTATTGTCTCATACAGTTTCACAATTGCTTCCTGTAAAGACTTATAGGGGCCAACGCTTGTTTCAAACCTTTATTGGAAGCTTGTTTGGCTACTTGGCTGTGCATCTGTAGGGTTAAAGCAGGCGACTCAGTATGTTATGAACTATAAATTTATATGTCAAAGTTAACTGTAAGTTACACTGAAAACACAGTATGTTAAACCACCAAGGAAAAAACACTGTTGCTGCATATGAAAAGGTTAACAGACAAAGCTGGTGGTACTGTCGCTTCTCAGACTCTGTTTAGTTAGTGTTAGTACCTAAATTAAGCCGTGAAACTGGAAACCGCTGTTTAACCATGCGAGTTGTTTCATCTAAACTAATTTTGTACATAGAACCCTGGGATGGATCAAGGTGTCCATCACGTACTCTTAGAATAATAACAGGAAAACAAAAAAACAGCTCTAATGCATTTTCCTGCTCTTTCTCTGTAATGCTGAAACTCCCACCAAAAATCGTGGGAGGGAAAGTTTCTGCATTACAGTAAAAATTAAGGCCATGGAAAAACCTCACTCTAGAGCTTCCGATTCCTCATTTTGTGTCACATTCCTGTGCACGATCCGTGTGAACACCTTCCAGCAAGTGCGATTCCTTCCGCCTGGCTGTGTTTTATTCATGGCTGCCTCTCTCTGCACCATTAAGCAGCAGAGGTACCTCCGCTCCAGGAGGATGCGTAGCATGTGGCACAATTAGAAAGAAGGTGATCAGGTACTATCTGTAGTATAGGGAAATGTACACTTCTGGAGGAGCTGTATTATATGTAACCTATGATATTGTTAATTTTATTTATCTCAGAAGAGTAAATAGCAGCCCTACTATAATTTACAAGATATGTTGTTCTATAGTAATGTGTTTCTGACCATTCAGACCAATAGACAACCAGAGTACACAAACCATGGTGACCATAAAGACTAAATAGCATTTATGTTTAGGTAGCAGATTGTGTAACCTTCACAGGTACTAGCTTTATATCTAACAGTCCAACTTGAATGGCAGGGACAACACGGTGCATGTTCACATTTAAAACTTGTAAGAATTGTTTCTAACAGGTTATGGTTTGTCGCATGTACCAACTGTTGTGTTCGTGTCCAGATGAGGAAGGTAAACTTCTGTCCTCAAGGTGAAACAAAAAGAACAACTGTGACATCCAAAATTTAAACTAACAGCCTGCATTATTAACTTCATTTTCAACTGTCTTTGGTCATATACTTTTTAAAGAAGTGTAATACTAAATTGCAGGAGTACTATTTTAAGGTGATTTTGTTATTTTTTCAGTTCTTCTTAAACATGCATTTACCACTAATTGACAGCTAGAAATTCTACTCTATGTAAAAATATTACTGCAAGTTATTTTTGTATTTTAGGAAGACTGTGGCTTGTCATAATATTGCCTTCCCCATCTATTACATCATGCCTTTTCCACAGAGCTGCAATCTGAAACTACTTATCCAGAGAAAAAGTTCTCTTGGTTCAGCCAATTAGGTAAATCAGCCAATGAGATTATTTCTGCTTAAGCAGCTGAGAAATGTTCCTAATTCTGAACCTCACCAAATAAGCATTTGGCTAGATAGTGTGGCTACCAACTGCTGCCTTTTGTGATATATCTCTCTCTAAGTGGAGTTACTGGAGTTATGTTTCTTCTAATGTTTTGTCACACATTAAAATCTAATTTTTTATGGAATGTTGTGATTCTTTCAGTTGATGGGAAGGAGAGAGGTGAGGCAAAAAGAATGTAGTGAGGGAAAAAGAGGGACACAAAGGAGAGAGAGACACACAAAGACAAAAAGACGCCTAAACTTGTCTGAAGTAAAGATCTGTCTCATGACTTAAACATTCTGGGGGATAAAATATGCCCACACTGCAGGGATTCTCTTCCCAGTAAAACTTGCAGCTTCAGCACTGTTAGAGCCATGCATCAATGGAATATTGTATCAGTGTGTTGTGATCATATTGTGCTGCCTCATGGTTTGTAGAGCTGCACTGCTCACACTGAGGAATTATGGAAAAAGTGGTAAAACAAAACCTTTGCTTCTCAGAAACAGCATAGTAATGGGATATAATGAATCCCTGTACACCATAAACCACTATAATATGCCATGTAATGAAAAACCAGAGCAGGTAACTTCTCTTTCAGAATGAGACTGCCTTTGGTATCAGATTGGCATCTCCTAATATTAAACCTGCAAGTAATACCAGTGAGGTCCTTGTTGCATGCCCTATTCTTCCCTTGTTACACATATCACTCTCTGCTGTCAACAATCACATCAAGTAAAATTCCTTAGAACGTATCTCATGGCACATGTGCAGATGTCATTGTATGCGGTGGCATATACATACAATAGATCATTGTTTACCCCTCAGGAAAATATTCTAAATTACTCAAATGTCCTACAAAATACAGAAATAGTGATCTGACTTTGAGAGCAAGCCAAAGAATCAAAGTTGGGAACATAAACAGGATTTTTTAGTATATATACATTCTCATTGGCAAATTAAAGGGAAATACAAGCTTATTAAAGTGATATCTTATTAAAGTGATATTCAACCCTGAGCCTCCAGAACAATATCTATGTTCCTTTGTACTGATTCTCCTATGCTCTGTAACTCTACTAAAGGGATGGACACCATTCTTCAAAAAGATATTCCCTCATTTGGTGTTTTGATGACAATAATAGAGGGCACAATCCAAAAACATAGTAACATTACATGGCTGTCCTGCAAATAGATGCTTCATCTCCCTTTAAATTCAATTGAAGTCTTCACAAAGGGTGATTTTAAAGATGGTGTATCCAATATCATGACAAATACCATGATATAGACTGAACAACAACACAGCAGGTAATGTAATGTTAGCTAGGTTGTAGGTTAGAGTAAGCTACAGTTTCTGCAGAGAAGCTAACACACAGAAAGGATGAGATGGTTTCCCAGAGTCAGCTACTGTAACTAACGTCACAACAGCATTTCTAGAACATAAGCTGAATGTCCGGTGGAAGTCTTTCAACATTACCTAAAACACAAATCATGGCTGGAACAGTGTTGTGTGGCTTGGTCCGGATTTTTTTAAGCATACACACACTGAACGCACAATTAAACAATTCGAATTAAAAAAATAATAATAGCGCTCCAACCCAATTTTGCGTGCCCAATCCCTGCAGTTAATAGTAAATACAGAAATTACCCATATCTAATGAATTCTTATCAGATGGTGAATTGTATGTTTAGAAATGTTGTCTAAGAACTCATGACCTGCATATGGCTGCCAGAGGAGTTGATTACATTTACATATTGTTTATGGAGTGAGGTGGGAGGTTGTACTGTATCTATAACAAGACTTGCAAAGTAAGTCAGAGTCCATTCCTGCTGTTGCTAACACTTGACAAAAACTGGAATGCAGTGAAGGTCAGATTCCATTAGAGAAGTGTTATACAACCCGGGGTGGGTGGGAGGGCACAGAGGAGGGCTTCTTTCGCTTGCCTTGCTGACTTCAGAAGCACCACAAATTCCTCAAGGGTATTTATCTGTAGCCAGGTGATTTCCAGGCCTGACCATCCTCAGATTAAGCCATGAGGGGAAGGGAAGGAATAATAGGAAAGGGAAGGAGGAAAGAAGAGACGGATGAAAGAAAGAAAACAGAGAGTTTATCTGCACCCAGTTGATCCTCAGTTTAAACAATTACTTGGAGTAAAGGAAAGGAACGGTTAGCGTTTACTGTATTTATCCCGGTATCCCGGTGATTTATAGCAGGGGCTAAGTGACTGTTAGATTTATGGTACCAAGCATCTACACTAAGGTGATCCTTGGTTTAAACAATTGGGGAAAGGAAATAGTTTAGCTGTATCCAGATGATTGGCAGAGACAAGGGGAGACTACAAGAAAAAGGGGAAAGGAATGGAATTGGAGAGGGATTGAGGAAAGGAAAAGTGATAAGGAACGGTTAGTGTTAATTTCTATCCAGGTGATGTCCAGAAAGGAAAGTATGGAGGAAGAGAGGGATAGAGGAAAGGAAGGAGCAGAAAAAAATAAAAAATGGATGGAAGGACAACATGTTCCAATGTGATCCTTGTTTTAAACAATGAGGGAAAGGAAATAGTTTGCAGATTATGCTTGACTATTCTCTAGAGGAGGAGAAGGAAAGGAAAGGAGATAAAAGAAGGAATGGATGAAAGGAAAAAGATAGTTTGTTCAGTAGGTGATTTACAGGTGAGATCATCTTCACACTGAGCCAAGAAGGGGATGAAAAAAAAGAAGATAACTGTGTATGTAAGGTACAAAAAGTGTTTATCTGCATCGAGGTGATCCATGGTTGATTGGTTAGTGTTTAGTTTATCTGTATACAACTGACATCATCCTCAGATTGAGCCAAGAAGGAAAGGGAATAAAAGAAAGCTTTCTTTTGTATATCAGGTGATCCTTGTTTTCAACAAGGTGTAGGATGAAAGGTTTTGTTATGAGATCCACAGGTCGAACTAAAAGGGGGATTAAAGAAAATGAAAGGGAATAAACATTACAGCAGTTTATGCCCAGTAAACCTGAATGTACTTATACTTGACTATGGCCCTTAACCCAACCCCCAANACACTCTCTCTCTCTCTCTCTCTCTCTCTCTCTCTCTCTCTCTCTCTCTCTCTCTCTCCTACATACACACACACACTCTCACCTTCTATATCACACATCTCTGCTGTCCTTGTGACAGATGATACAATGCTATCTCTGATGCCTAATCCACAGCAGCATGGGGATACTGGAAGGCTCATGACACAAATTGAACATTTCAACATGGTGTGCTGGAGTGCAAGAACCAGACTTAGCCTATCTGAAATCTAAATGACGTGTCCTTTGTGCCAATTCCAGTGCACGTTCAGGAAATGGAACATTGGATTGTGGGAGACATCTATTTTATGTTCTAAAACCTTCAATAAAACTCACTTCTTTTTACCCCAATGCCCCCACACCACCTCTGTGATAACAAAGGAGGTTCTCTGTTTGTGGAGCTGACAATGGTATTTGTGGTGTCTTCAGTTTGATGCATTGAGACATTAGCATTTAGATAACCCCTCTGAATATAGGACGTGAGGGAATTGAAAACAGGAACCGAATAAATACTTTGAATAATCAGAAGTTGCATTCTGATTTAACACAAGTTTGTCTTTTATCTGTTAAAATAAGAAAAGACCAGAAACAACTGAAACATCTAGTTTGTTTTGATCATGTGGTGTTCTCCTTGCAGACCGGAGATAGATAACAAAACTGCGAGGGAAACAAACAAAAAAGAGGGTATTTTGATATGATTGTTGTGACTAAACTAACGATGCAATGAGTTTAGTTTCATTTTAATCAAATCACAGATGATTTGCAGTTGTAAGTTACATATGAACAATTATTAAACATTTAATTATAACAAAACCCCATAAAACTAAAATTATGTTCTTATACAACATAACATTGCATTAGCAAATTTGCTTTGCAAGAAATCCTACTGGGACAGTTTGCATATCTGCATACTGTCACGGAAATTTTTTTTTGGTGTTCTGTCACATGCTTGAGGTCTGTGTTGAATTGTTAAATATTAAATCAAAACAAAAATTTTTCCTAACCTTAACGAAGTGCTTTAGTAACTTATATCCAACAACGTGAGGAATGCAGGACAAAAGCCCCACCCCTCAACCAAACCATCTACTTGCCCTCATCTCTGACTTCTGGGCAGTACAAGAATGTCACAATAGCTACACTGAAAATTGCCAGTGAGTACAATTTCATCAGCATTACATTTCCTACCAAACATTTCTGACAAAGTATAATACAGATGTAAGCTTTCCCAACACAACCTTTCATTTTATTATTTTTTTCATTTTCATTTGTAACAGTAATAGGGCTATAGTGACTTCAAAACTTGGGTCTCCAATTAAAAGCTCATATTGTACCTGGTTTTTCCCCTTAGTCCTATTTTCCTGCTCAAATTGGTCATTTAAAGTGATCAACTTAGAAAAAAGTGGGATGAAAAGTTAGTGGTCATCATACCAGATGACAATTTTGTCTTGTAAAATCCTGTCATTCATACGCGCCAACCAATTGTGCACAGTGATCTCATGGGCCTATGTGTTCTGCCCTGATTCATCACTCATGATTCTTTCCCTGTGCTCATATATTATTTTCACATCCAGGCCTTTTATTTGATTTGAGTCGCCAATCAGAGTGTGATGAAAACGGCTGGAGCCTCACTGAGATCAATCTGAACTTCATGCTGAGAAAGACACAGCCAAGTTATTCTCTTAAAGGGGCATTACACTGATGTTAGCTATTAGGATGTTTGAAAGAGTAGACTTACAAAAATTTCCCTAAAGGTTTTGTTTTTACTTTTGAAATTTACTTTTGAAAACAACAAGAAAAGTCAAGTCCCAGCTTTTATGCTTAATTAAAACTAAACCAAATTTCAGTGAAATTTTTAAATTTTTTGATCTGATTCTGGATATTCTTTTAAAAACAAAATTCACACGTC
Source organism: Lepomis gibbosus (assembly GCA_029875015.1). Classification (NCBI taxonomy): domain Eukaryota; kingdom Metazoa; phylum Chordata; class Actinopteri; order Centrarchiformes; family Centrarchidae; genus Lepomis; species Lepomis gibbosus. The sequence continues at coordinate 3,829 of JAPMOB010234402.1, read as the reverse complement.
ATCTGAGCTGCAGGGAGAAAGAGAAGTGTCAGTGCTGCAGGGAGACCCTGAGGCAATCAGTATTCTAGTCACCCGCTGGACAATATAAAGAGCATACTAGCAAGCTGTGGACAAAGACACCCCAACACAGCCTACCAGTGCATATGGAGCCACACACATACATAAACACAATCAACCACACACATGCTTTCAAAAAGCTTCATTGAAATAAATTGCAGCCCCTCCGACAAGCTGCACCTACAGCAGTTTCTTGGCTCTGGCGGGGAAGGGTTGCAGGGAGCCAGCAACAGATGATTAAAGCTTGACAAATGGTTAGGAGACATGACAACATGGCTGCAAGTCAATCAGCAGGGCGCAATATGAGCACCTTGCCCAGATTCCAGGTAATGGAGAAGAGGAGGGGTAGGGAGTGGGAGGGATAATAGAGTGGTGTTGCACAACACGATCAACTTTCAAGATCCCTTTGAAGTCCAGAGTCAAAATTTACTCCCCCAGAAAAAAATGAGGCCATTTTCGCTGGACATTGGTGAATAAATGGTATTAGAGGGTTTCCCCCCTCAAGAGCTTGAATAGCAACAGATCAGATCAAGCATTTGAAATGAGTAAACTTGTCTGGGTAACAACTCCAGAAGTTTGGAGGGCCTGTAGCGATGGCAGGTGGTAGTTAACATTTCAAAGTGTAAGCCCTCTGAATTCCTTTTTTTCTGAGAGGGGACAGGAGGGGAAAATAAACAAAGAGAAGACTCCAGGTAGACAAAGACTTCACCTGAATGAAAGGTAATGTTGTGGTGACGGAGGGAGGGAAGCAGGAGGGAAGGAGGAAGAAGAATTTCTGAGCTGTCACATGCTATGTTAGGGTGCAAAAACAACTCACTGTGTTATCACAAGGGCATTTTGTCATTGACGCATCCACTACTGCTAGATTTATGGTGGTTGAGTGGAGAGCGAGCCATTACCATTGATAATTGATGGCCTGTAGGTGTGTGTGTGTGCATGTGGGCGCAAATGGGATGGTGAATATGTGGGTGAGTGCATGTATTCATACGTGTGTGTGTGCGCACGCATGTATATTAAGTGTGTATCAGTGTGAGTGTGCTCTGCCTCTNACCCTCCCTCAGTAGCAACACCCACCTCACCCTCCCTCTCCCTCCTTGCCTGTCAGTGGTATGGGCCTCTGATTGGGGGCCCTGGGCTCAGTCGCCACGGAAACTGCACCAAAGCAAACAAAGGGGTGGAACGGAGCCGAGGGAATACAGTGACACAAAGGGGCTACCTAGCACAGTGGAAGATTTCAGGAGAATCACACAAAGCAGAGCCGCTGCTAAACAGCAAAGCCAAAGTCGCATGTATGCCTGTCATTAACAACGCCGCATCTTAACACTTAGTGCTGCTGTTTGCTGCTGTGCACAAGCCTTGAGATTTTAATTCCCCGTCTTTCTCTCCTCCTCCCCGTTTCGGAATTGCTTTATTAACATATGCAAATGAAAACGCTGGAGATGTGATTAGTTAAATTGCTGAAATTTTCTGTGATTTTCCATGCAGTGCATAAATGGAGTCGGTCCAAAGTCATTTCAATTCATCCTCTGCTTATCGCTGTGCATTTTGTCAATCAAACTGCAGCAGCTGACTATAAACTGATAAAGCTTTGATAGCTCTTTAATTCCCACTGAAGCTCCGGTAGCAAGCAGCATTAGCACCAGAAGATGAATTCACACCAGCCATAACAATAACAACTAAACAATAAGGTTATTAAGATTAGCTATTGTCAATAAATATTAACCCGATTATAGCAAATTAAACTCCAGAACCTTAGGATATTATAAAATCCCATATTAAGGCAAATAATAAGGTTTTGAATATGTAACATGTCATTGAAATCATTCAATATTTCCTCTACCAAAGGACTATAATGCTGATGAGAAAGACAGACATGGGGACATACAGGAAGTCATTGTGCTAAAGCAGGGGATTACATTTTCATAGGGGGCTGTGGTTGGTCCTGTCCACTGAGACTCATTAAGAATGGCCTTGACATTAAGGGCCCTCTCTCTTTCAACCTGTTTGCGGCCATGATGCTGAGATCAAACGGAGTGCTATAGGTGAGGGCGCTCTCAATGGCCTAAAGCTGGTCATTCATCCTTTTTAAAGACAGGAAATCAGGCTAAATGGAGGCCCGACTCCTCCTTCTCCCTGCTAAAGAGGCTTCAAAAGCTGCAGAGTTTTCGTAGTAAAGAATTTCAAGTGGCCATGGGCCTTTGAGGGGGAGTGCAGAACCAATAAAACCCAGGATTACTTGTGTTAAAGAAACACACCTGCATTTCATACATTGTCTGTGCTTTTTCCTGATGACTAATTCCAGGCAAGCTGAAATGAAATTCCTCTTTTTTTAGGGGAAATTCAAGCCAAAACAACTTTGTTTTAGAATATCTTTTTCACATGTTTTTTCTTGTCTAGCATGCATATTCCTGTGCTTATGCCTGTGTGGTTCAAATACCACAGGGGGGAAATAAAGGCCTTTTGTTTGACTGAGCTGACACATCTTTGACTTTTTAGCCTAGAAGTCGGTTCCTGTGGTTTTCATCTTGGGCTTCTGTTCTATCCTGCATGAAATAACTAATGGACCTGGCAGTGTTTTACAGCTACATTGTGTTGCCATATCGTCATCAGTATAATTTTTCTATAGTTACATAAACTGTGCAGTTGAATGTGGAGCACTGTGCCACACAGAGATATAGTTGGTGCTGCGGGGATTAAATTAGTGTTTGTCCAATATGAATAGCTCACCAGGCAGATGTTTATGAAGCCACTGGAGCCATCTTTATAGTTTGTGCCAGTATTAATTTATTAAACTTTGACCCCTGTCATGCCACTAATCCAGGAATGATGATAATAGTTAGATATATTCATATAGTCATATAGTGCACAATGACAGGCAAGTATGATTTTTTTTTTTAATGAAATGCCACGCTTGGCCTCATCTCAAAATTAAAATTATGATACAGACCTGCCTTATACGCTAGCAGTTCTGGAGGTACAACCTTACACCGAGCAGTACCAGTATCCGATATTTGGCCTCAGGGCTGGACATTAAGAGAAGCTGCACAGCCCTCATCGCTCAGTCTCCCTCACTCTCTCCCTTTGCCTCTCTCCCTCTCTGTGACAGATGTGTGATTGATACCCATGGTGCTGGGTGATATGCTGTTTCTAATTTTAGCCTCGCTCACTTGGGGACTCTCAAAGCAACAGGTAAATTGGAACCGGAGCCAGAGTCCATCTGTACTGTAAATAGGCACTGATAAATGATTTTCCATGACAGCCATAGATATGAATGATGTAGCATGTGCTGCTCACACAATCACTGTTTGTAGCTACAGTGAGTATTTGTACATGTGTGCACGCTTACATGCTCAACATTAATGTCCAAGCCTCTAGTAAAAAAAAAAAATCCCCATTACAAATCAATATTTACCGTTCCCACCGGTGGCATATAGAATTTTTTGTGTAATCTGAGTGGAACCAGGTGAAGATACTATTTCTTGAAGCGATTAGCAGAGAAATGAAATATCAGTCATAAAGACATTCCATGCAAGCAGAAAAGATCTTGAATGAAACATGTAACATTAGCTTGACGACCAAATAATATTATCCTGATGCTCACTTCATCGGGAAGAGATAAAAGAAAAGAAAGCTAATGTTAAGAATCCTACAGCTCTTTCTGTTAACAGAGTAAATACAACCATGACTTAGAGACATATACAGTTGTGGTCAAAAGTGTACATACACTTGTAAAAAATCATAATGTTATGGCTGTCTTGAGTTTCCAATAAGT
>JAPMOB010234395.1:0-19316 GCA_029875015.1 Lepomis gibbosus | reverse complement strand
ACACTAGCTACCCTCCAGGCAGTCAGTGGACATAAAGTTGTTACTGTGATGTAGAGACAGAGCTCGGTTAAAACTTTATGAATGAAAGATACTTTTGTTACAAATTAATAACTCACCGCTCCACGATTGCTCCAGCCAAGCTGATCGGAAACATGTACAGCTGAAACAAAGCCGTGTTTACTTCTCGCTGACCCGCCCTTCTCTGCTTCTGATTGGCTAGTAGTCCTTAACTAGGAACTGCACATGTGCAACTCCCAACAAAGATCATTTAGAGACAAGATGTATCACTCCTTAGCTAAAACGAAGACTTCAACACAGGGTGAAAAGAGGAGCTGCAGCAATGTGCAGTGTGACAAAAAAAGGTGTTTTTTGAAAATGATACCATGTAAACCTGTTCTGGTACAACCCCTAAATAAGATTTTGAAACTGAAATTGAGCATAGTGCCACCTCTTTAACAAGTTTCAAAATAGGAGCCTTGTTGTGTACTTGCCAGCATGCAGACCAAAATTACTATTAGTGTTCTTTTCTACAAGGCAAATACAAAAATGGTAGTTGGTGAGGCAACAAAGGCGATCAAATCAATCAGTGAATAAAGACAGGGTAACATTGTGTCATGTTCCTTGTTAATATCCTGTTCCTGACTTCTGTCCTTGGTTTCCAAATAACTAATAGACTGACTGACTAATTGACTAACTAACTGAAAGACTGACTGACTTATACAGTTGTCAGTAGTACCACAAAGTCTGTTTTATTGACATGTATTCCTGATCCTGATGTCTCCCTGTATGTCCGTAAAGGGTGCCTCATATGCATATTTATCATCAGTAATACATTGTGTTGACTGTACAATCAATATTAAAATGGAATTGGAGCATAGTGCTTTTGTCCAGAAATCATTTCAAAAGCTCAACTAAGAATTTCTCAACACATAAAATAACATATAATTCTTCATTTTTAATATCCGTATTAAAAGGACCAAAACCTCCAAGATTTCTACATGACAACAGTGAGACAGTTCTGTCTGATGAATATCTGTTTGCTTGTTTTAATGCTACAGTACAACTGAAAGAGTTCAGGACTACTGTGCGGTCCTGAGTGTGCAGTATATTGTAGAAGTTACACCTACTGTTATAATGCAGCAGTACACGTGTGTGTGTGTGTGTGTTGTCCTGGATACAGCTGTGCGTACTGTAGTTGAGTAAGCCTTTTGACCTTGCTGCTGTTTCTTTGATTTTCACTTCTCATACTGAGTCAGACAAATTTATTGTGGTGCTCTGATCAAGTCAGGATTGAAATAAACCTCCGTCTCCCACCACCATCACTCCACAGCTTTCTCCCATACTCACACACACACACAAACACACACACATTCAAGCAAAACAAAAAAGCTGATTAATTGCATGTTGCAGCGGATAATAGATGGTGACCTCTGTTTCGCCTTTGCTGTTGTCATTGTCCCACAGCATGAAGGATGGACACAGAACACAAACCAATGATCTTTTCCCCATCCAGCCCAATGCCTCTGAGTCTGAATAATTCAATTTGTATCCACCAAAGCTGCATTTGTCATAGCTGGTGTGTGCTCTCAGGCTCTTTACCCAGGATGCTTTGCTCTATACACTTTGATTCACCACATTCAGTGCAGCTTTCAAGAGATCAGTCCGCACACAGGGAAGCCAGGGTGATGGTATTTCAAAGCGCTTGCTCCAAAATGTAATGTCACTTAATTTGCTCAGTTAAAGGCACTAGATGCAATATTGTAACAGTACATATTGCCAAATAAATGAAAAACAAATCAGCTCATGATGGAGGAAATTGTTGGCTTCAGTCCCACTGCAGTTATACATTTATATGCAACTGTTTCTCAAAATGAATTCTGATTTTGTTAAAAATTTGTCCATAAAAGTTGAGCTTGAAAGTTCATTATTGACCTTGGAAACAAGAGAAAATTCTCAGCTTAAGGTCCACTTACAGGACAATTTCCAGGACAACTGAGAAAATTCTAACAGAATTTTCTCAGTTGTCCTGGAAGCCCGTGTGATATGGCTGAAAGCTCCAGAAACTGTTCAGGTAGTGGACCTTGTGCTAAGAACTTCAATCTTGATTAAGTCATTCAATCTTAATTTGAGTCGTTCTGGTGATAATTTCTATCACTTATGTAAACATTTTGTATTATATTTGCATTTCTTAAAAATAATATTTCACTTATTAGCTTAATTACAGTGGTGTGAGAACACTGCGACAACGCTACAATATCCATACACTCAACATCACCTGAGATGACTCCGCAAATGACCAGTATCCACTGAGTGTTAAAAATCCAAAAGAGGATGAAACCAAAAACACTCAAAATAAAATCCTTCATTGCACAGGAAAACTGTGCTCAGGCAAATACAGCAAATGGGTCTAAGATAAAGGAAGTTGGTAACTATGTTAACTATTGCAGATGTTTACAATGGACATTTTGGGTAAAGCTTTTACTGTTTGCGTTCATCATCTCATCCAAACATGTTTGGCTATCCTGGAGAGTTTGATTATACCGTGTTTAATTGTCTGGCTGCTTGTGTTTCTTGCTCTATTGTAGATCTTTTCTGTCACAGCAATTAACAGCATACTTAAAAACAAAAGAGGTGCACTTAATAGCTTGTCGATCTTTCAACTGACTGGCATTGCAAACTAGGTTAGGTTATAAAATCTGTGGTTTGTGGCCCCAAGTTCTTAATAAATCTCATAGCCTTCATCAGTGGTTGGAGTTAGCTCAGTTGTCATGGCACATTTTCTCAATTCTTCTCATCTTTCATATGCTCTACTGTTCAACTGCTGACAGCGGGCTGCTGTATTTTCTGTGGAAAAAGGAGAATAATGTATGTTGCAACAAATACCACACAGTAGGACTAGGCTTAGTAGATGGTGGAATGAAGTGACTGTACATCTCTAGCTGCATCCGAAGGGTTCATAGGGGCCTATTACTCCATAAATGTAAATGCTCTGTATAGCGCCTTTCTAGTTTTTGGACCACTCAAAGCGCTTTTACACTACATCTGCATTAACATTTATACACTGAGCCTAAGTGCTCAACAATCCTGACCCCTGAATTGACCTTGGGCCAAGGTCAATTCAGTATCTTGCCCAAGGACATGCAGCCTAGAGGAGCCAGGGATTGAACTGCCTCCCTTCTGATTAACGGACAACCAGCTCTACCTCCTGAGTTACACAACGACATGCCCTCCAGTTTGTTACTGAAGTTGAAGGAAGTTAAAAAAGTAGGTTTGAACCCTAAACTTCAAGCTGAGTTAGGATCATCATGGACACCAGCGACAGTTAGCATCTATTCACCAGATAGAAAGAAGAGAAATTGTACAGATTATCTTCTTTCATGTTGAGATCTTACCAGAGTCAATACCACCAAGCTTTCCACCCCAGTACATCTTTCTTGTACTACTCCCCCCCCGTGAAGCCATAATTTATCAGATTAGCCTTTGTAGTTATGAACACATATTCATCAGCATTTCCTCTTTCCTGTCTTGTTTACAGTAGTTGTCTGCAATTTAAACAAGTCTGCTCATTTCCTCTTCTCAGTTGATATATGACTCGTATTGAATTTTAAAGACTCTGCACTGTAGGGGGTGACGTTATTGTCAAGAGTTTTGTCCTCCATGGGCCATTGTTTATTTCCTGGATTCTTGTTTGTGAGAGAACGGGATAGGCTGGGGAAAGCTGGGCCAGAAAGGCAGTAACATCTGTAAACTATGGAAGCCCTGAGCGACCATGCATTCAAATATTTTTTTACTGCGTTTTATCGTGATAACGGGATAATTATCTTGTGATCTTGAGATAACGACTGTTGTTTTCTCGTTACAACAGGATCATTTTCTTTTGATCTAGAAATAACAAACCGTAGTTCAACACGGGGTCGGCAAGAATGTTTCTCAACAGTAATTTCAGCAAATTCAGTGCTTTTCAATGTCACTGGTTAGCTTAGAGTTTAGGACTCATCGTCACATGATTGTGAGTTTAATCCTCACAGTAGACCAACATTTTAAAAAAATGTTTTTCATAATCCTCTTCAACAAAGTTCTTAACAAGAGGATGTTGCTGGATGCGTGCATCCTGGCGATTGGTCCACATCCATCAGTCTGTGGACTTTTCATTTCCCCATCATTCCCAGACAGAGGAAATTCCTGTGCTTCTCATTGAGGGGAATCCATTTAACGCTACACATTTCCTGACAGCTATTTCTGAACCTTTGAAATAGCCATCGGGAAATGTGTGATTGGATTCCTCTGAATCTCTTCATAACAACTTTGTTGAGGAGGATAATACAAAACACACAGAAGAAGAAAAAAAAATCATTGAGAGCAGGAGTCAAACACACAATCCTTAAATTGTCCTGTGCTCTACCAACTAAGCTAAGCAGTGACACTGACAATCTATCTGAAATTAGCCTAAAGAAATGCATCTGCCAACCTCTTTATCCAGCTATGGTTCGTTATCTCAAGATGATGAGAAAACGATCCTGTTATCACAGGAAAATGGAGTAAAAAAATATTTGAATGGATAGCTGCTTAGGGCTTCTGTAGTATACCCAACATTGATGAACCTTAGAAAATTTGATTCCCTCTGTTATCTTCTGCTTGTCCGGGATCAGGTTATGGTGACAGCGGGATAAGCAGGGTAATCCAGACGTCCTTCTCCCCAGCAACACTTTCCAGTTGCTTCTGGGGGCAGATTAGGTGTGTAATCCTTCCAGTAATGATGGGAGTACTACGTAGTACTGGGTCTACTCCGGTGTGTCCCTCCATTCAGTTTTGCCTGGCAGGCACCCAGGGGGTATCCTAATCAGATGCATGAACTAACTCAACTGGCTCCTTTCGACCCAACGGAGCAGTGGCTCTGCTCTCAGCTCCCTCTGGATGTCATCCTATGGAGGAAACTCATTTTGGATGTTTATATCCGCAATCTCATTCTTCTGGTCACTACCCGCAGTTCATGACCATAGGTGAGGCTTGGAACGTGGATCGACTTGCAAATGAAAAGCTTTGGCTTCTGGCTCAATTCCTTCTTCACCACAATGGTCAGGTACAATGTCTGCATTACCGCTGACGCCACAAGTTCTTGTGGCAAATTTGTTAGCAAAGAGGGCCTATTAGCACATCCAGTATTTTGAGCAACACTGTCATTCATTTGAAGTCCTGTTTCTGGCCACTCATTGAGTTATCTAAGTCCAATATTCACTCTCCATTTAGTTCTGATTTAATCTCTACCGATTCCTGAAAAAAATCTGGTTCTTAGCTAGGGTGCCATATTTTGGTTTTCAAACAAGAGGACATTAGGTGCAGGAGGAAGAGTGACTCCCGCAGTGGGTGGAAAGTTGAGGATGGTGGCGATTTAAGTAATTGGAGGAACCATGGCAATGTGTGCAACAATATTCGTACAATGGCATCCTGGCGCTGGCTAAATCTGTCCACTGCAGATGCTCTATCCACCTGGAGGAGGTAATAGTATAAATACATTTATTAGTACAATATTATAACAATAAATACCACATTTAATGTTAGAATAATTGAAATATATTTGTAGGTTGCACTTTACTTGGCTGTCTGCCTACAGATGTGGTTTAGTAGGTCTATTTGTAACATTTCAACATCTTATTGAGATTCAGCAAATCAACTGATTCACTTTTTTACCATCTTGTTAAGGTTTGATTAGTGTATTTATTATAATTTCAGATAATAGTATCACATTTAGCTTACCACTAGTACAATATTAATTCCAGCTTAATTAATTCCAGCTACAGCAGTTTCATTATGGTACATTGCTCTCATTCATTAAATCCTTGTGGGGAAAAATGGTCTACACGGTGGTTAGTCTCTAATTTGTTAAATGCTATGTGCTAAGTTTTCTACACTCATCCTTTCATGCAGAAGGAATTCAACATCTCAAAAGTTTGTTGTAGCACCACATCATTTTTAAGGTCCCGCCCTATCCGGGCTGTGATTGGTAGGTTGTGAAAAGTGACATTAACAAGCAACTTCATGCACAGGCTTGGATAAAAGAAGCACATGATCTTCTCCTGACTCAGACTCCGCAGGTGGAGAGGGCAAAAAAGAATACCGGCAGCTTGAGGGAAGTACTGCCACACAAGAAAAAGTCCCTGCACAGCAAAGTGCCGGAACTGGTCAAAGCAATGCAAAAACGCACACAATGGATACAGACTGAAGAAAAAAAGCCGAATGCCAGACATTTTGGGCGATTTAGAAATCCCGACGTATTTTTTAGGTCCCAAAAAGAGGACATGTCTGGGAAAAGGAGTACGTATAGTCACCCTATCTTGGCAGCAAAATTCACCACTATCACTAGCTAGATGCTTACTTTGGCTGCTCACTGAGCAGGTAGCATATAAGAGGTTAACATGAGCTTGATTGTTGAAAATGAGAACAAGGAAGGAGACTGACAAGATGATTCTCTGTGGGTTTGTTACTACAAATGATCACTTTATTAACATTAAAAGTAGAAATTCTACCTATTGTTAATATAAAATACTGAGAAATGCAGCTTAAAAGTCTTGAACGCTTTATGTCAGGATCTTATTACATGCACACTTTTTTCTCAGTTTTTGCCGACAGGAAGTGAAAGCCAAACTCCCATCACGCCAAACCATGTAAATATATTGTGGTTTTACGATCGTCCGACTTCTCTTTTTTTCTTTATATGTCCCCCTCAGCACTTAACTTCCAGGTTCCTCCTCTGGTTCAGGACGTCTGTGGTTTTAAAATGAGATACTCATCCCTGTGTGTTTACACAGCTGCTTTTTTAAGACGTGAGCGTAGGAAAATGGACAGGAGGTCGCAGTGCCGAGGTCCCACCTGGCGGTCAAGCCAATGAACCTGTCACTTGACGATTTCAAGTGCTCGCCTCAAGGCAGCCCACATTTGCTAACATACCTTTACCCCTCCCTCACGCAGAGCTCATCAAAACTGTGAGTAAGGAGTGGAATGATTTCTCCATGCTTTCATAATGTCTGATGAAAGAGCGATGCAATATCCAAACCATACAGAGTGCGCTGCATCAGATGTAGCAAGCTCTGTTTTCTGTTTAAAGCAATGGAAGGGGCTGTGGTTATGTGTCCTCAGCGGGAGACTTTTTCATGTCATTCGGTGCCTTAACACCAATTGTAAGGCTTATCTAGACTGAATTATTGACCCTTAGAACAACTGTTGCAGCTGGCTTTAGAACCTAACTGTGGATTATCTCTGTCACTCATTCATTTTTATAGCACAGGCAATCAAAATGAAGCAATAGCAAAGTGTGTTTAGAAGAACAGATAGCTCTGATCTGACTAGGGTAGTCCATTGTACAGCTCTACAAGGGGTAGTTGTCTTTTATGGCCTCTAGAGTAGCTGTGTATACAGCTTGGTTAATTGAGAAAAGAGCTCAGTTGTGTAGGGTGGTGTGATTTAGCACCTTAGTCGAGCTAGAGCATTGTTTTGGTCTTAGTTAGAGATTGGGCTGAATGATTTAAGATAAATATCGAATTGTAATTTAAACTAAACAATATGCGGATTTTAATTTTAATTTCATTTATTCTAAGAAACTCAAAGTCTGAATTTGTGGTTTTTAAGCAAGCATAATAAGTATATTTTTTTCTACATGAACTGAATCAGATAGAATCATAAATAATAATAATAATAAATAATAAGCCTCTCAGTATTTATAATACATGTCACTTTCACCCCATTCACATACATTCATTCTCTGATGGCAGAAGCTGCCATGCAAGATGCCAGCTGCTCATCAGAAAGGAAACGGAAACTAATCCCCTTCACACACACACTCAGTTTGGGGTTCATTATCTTGCCCAAGGACACTTTCACCTCCTCTCCAGCCTTTCATGGTAATAATGACAAACTGTGATAAATGTATTTAGTTTTATGGCATATTGAGAACCAGCAATGTCAACACTGATGCTATTTTTATTCACCTTTAACATTCAGTCCCTGTCTCAACTGCAGCTGGAATCTGTGTGCTCATGCTGTTAAACTGTATTGGAAATGCCTTTTACAGCGATGTTGTATGTTTTTAACTTGTCCATATTTTATTTTTATCATTCAAGGATGACTAATAACACCAGGCAAAGATATTGCAGATGAAAACTAACCTTTCGGCTACGTCAGGTGCATTTACATCTGTTTGAAGACTGATTAATGTACATTGTCCCTTTTCAAATAAAATTCCCCCCCAAAAAACAACATTCTATTCAAATTGTGACACAATCAAACTAAATTAAATCATGTCTGATGACTGACACCCCTATATTATACTGTCTAGAGCTCTGCACTGCAGCTATATCATGGTCAGTCTTTCTTGGTATGTACTATTAAACCAATTACAGCACCCCATTATTAAATCCAAATCCATATTTTAAAAATATTTTCTAAGATATTGACACTTGATGATAAAAGCTGACAGCTATGCTGTGTAGCTGCTGATGCTACCGTTAACACTTTACAGACTGACAGGACAGACTGCTTTACAGCTCTGAATCCCAGAGCACAGCTTTTATGGTGATAAGCTTTAAACGATGATATGATGTGCTTAAAGGTTTAACAGGAGGTTCCACTTCTCTGTGCTCCAGCTGTCTGTTATTTACACCTGACATACCTTCGAGCTACCTGTCAGAAAATAAGCTACAGCTGAGCACATCTACTGGTGAAATCAACAGTCGATGATATTTCCCTCCCTACAGCTTGTTAAGAAATTTAACTATGTAACTTCTAATTTAAATCATGATTTCAAGTTCCATAAAAAAATCTACTGATCTTGTAGTCAATGGAATCCAGTGGTTTTGTTACTACTCAATATTTAGATTTTTATGAAAGGTTTAATATGTCTTCATATTTTTTAAATCCATTTCATGAGTAAGATCACCATAAAGGTGTGTCTATACAGTATATGTAGCGTAAATATTTATCACTGAGATTTCGTTCTACATCAATAGATAATTCATCTGATCAAGCAAACAGGAGCCGTTCTTCATATCTGTTTCCACACAGCTGCGTGATTGAGAGTTCTGTGACGTTCGCTTTCATGCTGTTGCAGAGCGCCTGGCGCTGCTGATGCTACGCTACGTCTGAATCGGTCATTTGTCTCGGATGATGATTGGTGTCCCATTTAAATGAGCATTAAGGTGTGAGGTTTGCTCAGAGACTCGGGGTGGGAGATGGATGACACCCTGGAGGTGGCTGGAACACTGCCCCGCCTGCCTGGATTTGTCAATGTGAAGGAACCTGTCAAACTGAATCAATAGGGGGAGGAGAGATCGCTCTCGCCAAGCAATTAAACTCCGTAATTGATAAATTTCTTATATTTCACTCCAAATGTCAGCTATAGATTTATTTCCAACTATGGCTTTAGAACCATACATCTTTCATTTGGTATGTAAATGATTAACAAAGTACAGCACGTTATTAGTATACAGAAAAATTGTCTCATTTTATTGTGCAAAAGCCTGGTTTTCCAGGATTATAAATTTAAGTTCTCTTAGTGGAGTCTCAGTATACAGACAAATGCAGACAGTGAACAGATAGAGATAGAATTGAAAAATATCAATGTCTGCTTAAGTAGGCATACTGATTTTTTAAATTAAATATATGCTAATGTAAAAGTTAAAAGAAGCAATTAAAGAAAATAAATTTTTAAAAGAAATTTTAATTTCAAAAGCCACTGACTTTATTTCTGTTCTACTGTGAAGTGATCCTGGGAGTCTGTTCTGATCCTGGTAATCTATTTAAGGTCTTATTGGGAACGTTGTATAAAACATACAGGTGTTACGTACCTGTATGAGTGACTCTGTAACACAGAATCCTCAGAATGACCCGAGTAAAGCAAATCATCATTATCACTGGCTGAATCAGCAGTTTTTTTTAATTGGAACTTTCCTAGCTGGTGATGATGTAATTGTCTTGTTGCAGATATTTGGTTTCTGAGCTGTAAAATATAAAGTGTTTTACAGTTTATACACTGGTCTGGAGACAAGTGGAAACAATGCTGCATTTACTTCCAAACTAGACGGTAGCGTACCAGACCTGAGACTGACAAAGACATAATATTTATTAAATCCGTTTTTGTCATCTTTGAGTTTGTTTTGCGTTTTTCCCTGTATGTACTTGCAGATATTGTGAATATGACTTTTTGCTCTAACATAACACATCAGTGTCTGGTATATTTGGAGGAAACAGCAGGCTTTTTTACATGCTAATGCACAAATATAATGACTATAATGAGGTCACCTATGCTCTTAACTCATGCGGCAGTCAAACAGCAGAATTCTCATGCTAACGTTAATTATGTGAGTGGGGATTCTGTGCTGTCTGTTGATGGTTTGGAACATTTACAGCCATCTCTCACCACCTGTAGAGGTAGCTTCGTGTAGTCTGTTATAGTGGCAGCATCTGTAATAAAGCGATACAACACTGAGGGCTGGGTCTGGGTCTCACCAGTTCAGACTAATTTCATTGTATCAGTACCACCAGTGTGCGAACCGTACCATTGTAATTACAAGGGGGAACAATCACGAACTGTTCACAGCGCTTCCGTCGTACTAGTGACACAACCCATACTAGAGAGGGAGGGGGGTGGTGGAGCATACAAGGCCAGGAACAAGAGATCGGGGCCAGGCCCGCTGCGGGCAGTTGGTGATGGTTCTCTCTGGCTAGATGAAGTCTGACACTCCTGATTTTACGCAAGATCCATAATGATAGAGAAATATAAAGATTAATGTCAATAAAGCATGCTGTCAATGTTTTAGAGACCCCACAAAATATCACAAATGATGCTTTTAGGGGAGCTGATGTCTTATTAAGGGGAGCTAAGCTTCCCCTGGCTCCCCCTTAGTTTGCACCCTGAGTACCACTGTAAAGTCATCAGTTAATCCATAGAACAACAAGAAGAGGCACCTGTTCTTGATGTGTTGTACTGGATGCACTATGCTGTCCCTTGTTCTCTACAAGATGAATGTGATTTCTCAGCTGAACAAAACCCTTCTGTTACACACACCAGAAATAACTTTCTATACAACTTAGTTGCAACCAGGGGAACACCAACTTTAGTTTCTCAATTCATTTAGGCCAAAGAGAACAAGAAAAAAAACTTTGATCTGGGTTCGGCACATATGGAAGCCATCTCCGACATTCCAGCTGGACTAAAGCATGTTTTTAGTGGTCGTCTAAATAGCCTAATTTCTGTCCACGGTGAATAGAGTTTCAAAGACTGTATAGATTCAGTTACAGTTAATACGAGTCTTCCACAGGAGTGAAACACAGGTCAGTGGAGGAAGAGAATGAGCAAGAGATATACAGAGAGAGGAACAGAGAAAGAGAGAGGGAAAGAGAGGTAAATGGAAGCTGGGGAAAAAAGTGAGAGGATATTGTGTGTTTGTGTACGTGTGTGACGGAGATAAAGTGTTGCACTTTTTATGGGTACATTAATAACACCGTGCCAAAATGAGAAATACTGTAAATGCTGTGCTTAACTGGAAAAACTGTAATTCCAGCCTTCCACATCAATGGATGGGCGCTTGTATTAGATATATGATGCTGAATAAAAAAGTAAATAAGTGAGATGAAGTTCAACATGAGGTAAATAGAAGTTCACAGAAATATCCCGCTGTTCCACAACTGGGATTTCTTTTCTACAATCCCTCTGAGGAGTTCTTAGAAATGTATTCACTGTATTTATGAGCATCCTCACCCGGGCACATTTTCTCACTTGACACATCGAGGACACAGTGGTTTAAAAAAGAAAAAACAGCTGAAAAAAAATTACAACACTAGAAACAAAAGGATTTATAACAACAGTTTGGAATTTAGAAGTCTCAAAAAGCTCTGTGCAAATATTCACTCTAGACTTGCTATTGAATGATCTTAGTACTGTCTTGCTTGAAATGCGAGTGACAGAATGTTAAAAAGGCAAAAACACCAGGAAACACCCTGAAGCAGCATGACTGTGAGTCTTGATCAGAAAATATTTTTACTAGACTTAGAGAATATATTTGATGCAGCTGGAAAAACAACATTAAAAAAAGCCTGGAGATCAATGCAGAAAAATCACCAAACTAAGTCTATTTATCTTGTTTTTATGCTGGATCTCAGGAAGCTAAAGGGGCCTGGGCCAGTAGTGGCCTAAATAAGGCATGCCTAGTTGCCAGACTGATCATGAATGAATGGCCAGAGTACTTGGGCCAATCACCTGGCCCGAAGTACTCCCAGCTGGACCTGATGCTCAGCCCAACTATGCACCCCTAGAACATACCCAAATCTGGCAACCTCATGCAAGCAAGAGCTGGCTCCTCTGGTGCCAGAACACAGCCAAGTGTGCCGACACTCTGCATATCCAGATCGTCAAGTCCAGAAAGTTAAGTCACCAGAGTGCATTTGCTCTGAGCTCAATGTTGCTTGTGTTTTTTGTGGTAATGTTCTTTTGTCGAAATTGGTACATTATGAGTACATCCATTTTAGATCTCTAGGCTACCAGGCCACCAGTGACTACTAATGTTTAATAATCATTCTTTGGCTTGAACAACATGGTCTCACTCCCAAGTCATCAAATACTGCTCCTAGGTCAGTGGCCCTCAAAATATGACGCTGTGATGCGGAGAAGTTGGGGTAGGTGGATACGGAGGGAATCCAACTAAAACAGGACTTTAACCGAGGAGACCACTGTTTCCTGAGTCCTGTGTGAAACCAAAAGTTAAATGATTATTTGAAGTTCAATAAGTGAACTAACTTACTTAATGTAGAAAAGTTATGTCCGGTACATCAGGGAGCACGTAATGTCAGGTTACGGACGTAGCATTGTTATTGTTGCTAACTTGACCGTGGAGCGCTGTGTGTCTGGAACTGACACGAGAGGGGTACCTACTGCTTCTTATTTTGAAGTGGAGGGCCAGTGACCGTGTTGGCTTGAGTGTTACAGGTCATTCTTGACGTTGGAAATAATAATAACCTTAACTCATGTTCCATTTACTGGCATCTAACATCTCACGGTTTCCATAAACAGATAAAGTTTGCTCTGATGTCAAAACTCCCATCTCAACCATGGGATAAGGTTGAAAGCTGTGAATTGATTATGTTTAAATAAAACCATGTGCCTCTAAGAAAATGGGTACAAGATTTAAAGCTCCCTGCCATAGTGTAATGATCCTCCCGCGAGGTTGTACTATTGCACTGTCCTGACTTGAACCGGCAACCTCAGGAAGAGTAGGCTCAAGGAATGGCAATATCGGCTGGTCATTTATCCAAGCATGTTACATTTCTGACGTTAGCATTTAGCTTGATGCACCATTGAGCCTTGTATAACCTCACAGAACTGCTAGCACTGCTGTACTATTGCATTCTCTTTACTTTCATAAATGGCTTTAATTTTTGTGTTGCAAATATATTGTTTTTCCTTTGTCTAATTGTTGCTTTGTATGTGCACAGTTGAAAAAGAATTGAATGCTTTGAAGCTATTGCCAATAAAAATGTCAGCATTATTATTAGTAGCCCGTCTTCAAAGGTAGTCATAAAGGTCCCATGAAGACTGACTCATCATGAGATCACAGACTAAGCTACTTAAACACTGAATGCACCATTGAGGCCTCCATCCATCCATCTATCTATTGTCAACCGCTTATCCTGCGTACAGGGTCGCAGGGGGACTGGAACCTATCCCAGCTGACATTGGGTGAAAGGCGGGGTACACCCTGGCCAGGTCGCCAATCCATCGCAGGGCCCCATTGAGGCCCTTGTTTTGAAAATATTTTTGGCCAGAAAGTAAAGATATTAAAAATGTGTACAACCTAATTTAAAAATCCAACTAGAAGGCCTGAGTTCACAGAGGCGGATTTAAAGGATAGATTACCCAATTTCGTTTGGTCATATGGATTTTGTGATTTCCATTTGGTAGATTTTACAGTCTCGTAGATTTATATCTCCATCTCAATACAATGGAGATGAATGGAATTTTGTTTTGATTCAGGGTTAATGGGCTGACCATGAACCACACCAGACCTTTTTTGCATGGTATTAAACATCTCTCTTCTGGTCAGTTATCTACTGTCAACTATCTATAAAAATACCAAATCACATTTGAAAACTCAGCTGCAATATTATTTTTAAACCGTGGACCACACCGTTCACAGTTTTCCGTAGGACTAATGCTTTGGGAGAAAGTGATGAAAACTCAAAAACAGTTTAGGTCACGGTGGAGTAACCTGCTCAACATGCAGTATTTAATATGATATTTGCACCCACAGACTTTTATGCTGTCAGATGTCACTGCACATTAGAACCCCCCCGACCCCACCCCCCCATCATCTCTTCCGTATTGCCACGTCCACTCACAGCCCATCACGTCTGTTGAATGATTGCATCCCTCCGTCCATGCTCGCCTACATCACTCTACTAATGTGTTGACTCCATGACACCTTAAATCTGACTAACGGCATCATCAGCAGCCCAGTTAATGACTTGAGTCATCAGAGCCATGGATTAGGCCATGCAGTCATACCCCGGGTGCGTACATTTTGTGTATAAATATGTGCTGTGAGGAATATTAGCTGCTCTCAGCCCTGTCGTTCTGATTTCATAAAAAGGTAATGAATTGTTAATGGTATGATTACTCTGAAAATAGAATAACTGTGGAAAATGGTCCTGTTATTATGGCTCCCATTGCTTTCCCTTCTCTCTTGAAATGAAAGGTTATTCATTATGTGTCAATACTTCCACAGTCCATTTGTCTGTGATCGAATGAAGAATCACATTACAGATTATGAGACCCAATTATTCTGTCTTTGTTTGCCTCTCAGGTCAGTTATCATTGTTAACAAGTGTTTTTTCTCCCCTTTTGTCGCAGATGGGTTTTACTTTGAACACCTCGGTGTAATGTTTTGCCCACAGGGTGAAATAGAATATTGACTTTTATTCACTGCTGTTTTAATCAAGGCCTTCCAGTTGAAAAGGTGCTTGTTTGATGCTGTGTACAAAGCTGTGCTTTGCCTCTAAGCATGGCTCTCTAACTACCAGGCATATGTGTGCATAAATGCTTTACAGAGGTTGAGCGTTCCATGGTGTAGCTTTTAAAAATCTGTTGAGAGACACTTAGAGTACAAAGCTAGTATTGTTATAGATCTTTCCCACAGAAATACCAAAACCAACAATCTGTTAATCCATGTCCGACCAATTTTGGCTTTCCTACCCAATCTATGACTCTGAGCCCCAAGCCCATTGGTTCTTACTGAAGATGTTCTTTAAAAATGGCTGACAAATATATTGCTTTATATAAAAAAGAAAAGCTGGGCACTGTAGTTTTTAGCAAACTTCTCTCAAAGAGTAAGTGGTTCATTTACTGGGTAATATTTTCAGCTGCAGGTCAATACACATTTGGTGGGCAAGGATTTCTTTCATCTGTCTTTCTGAAAAAGTGAACCATAGGCCTAGGTTTACTATCTATACTGGATCAACTCTATCAAGACATTCTCTCGGGAAGAGCCGCTCACACTTCCATATGTGACGGCTTGGGAGTGAGAATGGGCTGACTATCAACAGCACTCAGTTTTAGAACCACCACCACTTGACTGGTCTTTTCTGTCAAGCTAGTGACATTTAACTTGTGAAAGTCTTGGGCTTGTGGGAAATGTTCATCATTACCCGTATTAGTAGTGTAGTATTAAATGTATTCGACTTTTTTGGCCATTTTGTTTGACCCTTGTCATAAAATTAATCGTAATAGCAAACATGTGAACAAACTGTTGCCTAATTACACATCCAGCTGACACAGGAGCATTGGCATTTGGGGTGATGTCTCTGGCTACCTGATGAGTGTAAAGCCTAGTTCGATTTTAAATCCGATTTGGGAGAGCTCGGCGACCGCCAGGCTTCGATCGACCAGTCGTTATGTGTGAACTACACAAGGAAATGTCAAAACAGCTCCCCGACACATTTCTGCCACATCGCCGTCTGCCAGATATCTAGCATGCCAAATATCTGGAGAAGTCAGCTGACTCGACATCCACATCCAGCCAATGAGAGCAGGCAGCTACTTTTTCACCGCAAAACTCTTTTTACTCCCTTCAGCTCTCTAGCGCAGCCAATCCCTGCTACCTGTGTGCGGTAACCCATTCTTTCACCCATATTCTTTGTCTTTCCAATTGGTGTCTTTATAATAACAAACAACAGCTGTTTCGTGTGTAAGTCATGTCATTTCCCGTTTCAGATTTCACGTGTGTTTTCTTGACAAGACGTGGTTTGGTGACACAGCCGCTGTCAGCTCATGTACTGTGTTACCCCCTGTCACCGATCAGTCACGTAGCCTGAACGACTTCAAGACTCCCGTCACAAGATGGCAAGTTGTGTAGTCTGAACGGCACGGCGATCGGCCGACGCTGAAATTCACGTACTCTGCACGAGCCTTAAGTCAAATATTCACCCTCATGTGCCTTTACTTTTGTCTGCACCAACTCTTGAGAAAAATATCTGGCTCTGTAACTGCTAACTTTAGTGCAGGGCAGGGAGTGTACATTGGGTTTATCAGATCTTTTTTCACTGAAAACAGCTGCCTGCTGCAGATGGAAACAATGTTGATGAGAGCAGAGAGACTGAACCAAAACAGTAAACAAAAACCGTGAGCTGAATGATACTAAAACTAAGAACTAATTTTAGAGCAGAAGTCAATGAGGATTCTGTTACACAGGAATATGCTAGATCTTGCTTTGGATAGACAGACAACACTTTTTAGTTCACAGCTGGTTTTGGTCTTTTCTTGGGATTTCAGACTTTAAGAAAAATATAAAATATTGCCAGCCCTACGATTTAATACTTTTTGTAATGTTTTTGGCATCTTAATAATCATGTTTGAAGATACCTAGGTGGCTACTCATGCCAAAAATACTATTTAAACCCTTCTCTGGTCAAATCCAGTTGAGAACCCTCCAGCCTCACACCACTGGTAAGCCGTCTCAGTGTGAGCGTGATGGAAGTGAAGCTGAGAGGCTGACAGCAGAATGCTCACCTGAGCCTCCATTTGTCAGCACCGTCTTAATATTTCAGAGGCTTCCTCAAACAGCCATCCCCAGCAGTTTCTGCGGGTTTCTCACTGCAGGCAGCTCCAGCAGGGGCTTACTTGGCTTTAATTAGAGAAGGAGGGCCCTTATCACAGGAGCAGCCGCAGCAGCAGCAGCACTGGGTGCCAGGATCCTGCTCTGAATGTTTTATCAGACTCGGCTGCCGGGGAGCACTTGACTAGAGGTGTCAAACAGAATGTGGAAAAGTCTCAAGGCGTTGTGTATATCAGCACTGGAAGATGTTTGTATTGGGGAATTTATTTCATAGGGGTGTGTGTGTGTGTGTGTGTGTGTGTGTGTGTGTGTGTGTGGAATCCTGTTTTGGACTGGCATGCCTCCAATAGCACAGTTGCATTATGATCATGTTTGCACGTGTGGGTGCATGTATCAATGGGTCCATGTATGTGGAGCCCCACAACTATAAAAAAATATTAACTTTTCAAAATAGAACTGCAAACTTATTTGAGAGGGTGCTGTATCCATGTCCACATAGGAGGAGTGCTGCTTAAATGTGACCAAAAAATGGTGTATGAAAAATAATGTTTTTTGCATGTCTGACAAGTTTCCGATTGAGACAACAGCTAAGACATCTTTATATTTAATTTACAATAGTGCCACTATGAGTCTATCACTGGTTGGTGCTTTATGGGAAAGATTACAGGCAAAGGAGGATTGAATCAATTATTTAGGCTAAAATGAAAAGTACAAAGGAGCCATATCGCTGCCTGCAGCGAGCTTGGGAAATTAGGTCAGTTTCATAATATTCTAGTGGGATGTACGCTATGCAGCTGCCACACTGAAGGAGAGCTTGGAAACAGAGATGCCTTCCATGGTTGGACTGATAAAAATCCACTGCTCAGCTAAAAAATAATTTAGATTTGTTGAGATATTTGCCCAGTCACAGACAGTCTATGTGGCTCGTTTGGTTCATTATTAGTTTCCTGATGGGATGCACGTTACCTTTTGCAGAAATATAGTAACAAACAACAGGATATTCTGTATAGCAGAATATAGCTCAGTTTTATTTTATTTATTGTGATCTGACTACTTTCAAATGATGGTTCTGCTCTGTTACAGTGAATCATGAAAGAGACAGGGAGTAATAGAATTAAAAGGAAGTAAAGGAAAATTGAATCTGTGATTATTTACTCGCATTAATACAGTTTGAACTTGGGAATGAAAATTCACCAATGCAGCTGTACTTACAGGTTACTAAAAGAAACACTGTGAATGGACAGAATGTCCATTTTACAGCACAGTTTAGGATTATTCTCAGTTGATTACATCAGAATGTATTCAAACAAATCGCGTGTTAGTTTAAATTCAGTCAAGCAAAAGTGGCAGCCCTGCGAAATATTGCACTGGTTAAGTAACTGAGTAATTTGAGATGCTGCTTCGCTTAAAGCATCAAAAGAAATACTGGGGGTTAATGATCACTCAAAAACTAATCATCAAGGCACCAATGGATGTCCTTTCTAAGTTTAAGGTCATTCAACATCACAAAGCTGGGCTGAAAAAAGTCCTAATCTCTGCTAGTTTCCCACCATGGGCCGTCTCCGTGGACTGTGGCTGGAGTTTTAGAAGGACATGATGTGCCAGGGCCTGTCTGGACTCTCTGCTGATGTTTTAATGAGTGCTCTCGGACTGGATCAAGGCCCCGGGGCTGCAGGGCTCTATCAAAGAGGAGAGGGATTGGGGGCTGATTATCCCGCCATCAAGAGCTGGATCTTCCCTTGACTTTATTCTAGTACTCTGCAGTACATACTACCAAACTCTTCTGCTCATTTTGTCAACTGAACATTCTCAGTGTCTGACCGCATCGTTACATTTACTTACATGCTTACATTTAAGCATGTAAGTGTTGTCTGACACTATAATCCAGAGCGATTCACAATAATAGCATGATCAGAAGACGCTTTAAAGGTTCAGTGTGTAATATTTCTGAGGATTTATTGACAGAAATGCTGTATAATATCTATTACTATGTTTTCAGTGGTGTATAAAGGCCTTACATAATGAACCGTTATGTTTTTATTACCTTAGAATGAGACACTTAGGGTTCTTTCACACCTGGATCGATATGTTTTGTTCCGGAACAGAATACTTTGTTCTGAATCAATTCAATACGTCACTCGTCTTCACACCACACTGTTGTAAAGCGGTCCAAATCGCTCACCCTTCCAGGGCTTTCCTTACGCCATTATGTCACTACCTCAT
>JAPMOB010234393.1:0-10789 GCA_029875015.1 Lepomis gibbosus | reverse complement strand
TACACAGTTTATTACATAGTAACCGATAGTAACGCACCGCATTTAACGACCAGTAACGTTAACGGCGTTGTAACGACGGGAAAAGTAATTAGTTAGATTACTCCGTTACTGAAAAAATAACGGCGTTACGTAACGTTATTTTAAACGCCGTTATTCCAAACACTGATTGTTACTGGTTGATTCCTGTATTGATCAGATGATCAATATCTCCTGTCGGTTACCTGTGTTTGTCAGGTAGGCGGGTCTCCAGGTTGCCTGTGGAAACGTTCCAGATGTAAACTGCACCATCTGCTGATCCGACTGCGAGAAAGCAACCGTCTGGACTGAAAAGAGAAAACCTCCAGTTAGACCAAAGGAGAACTGTTATAAAAGGATCCTTCACAGAACCTGAACCATGTGGAGGATCCTGGCAGAGCTGAAGTTCTGCTACCACAAACCTGACCTAAAACTAATAGATAATGTCAAAGTACCTGGGTTTCGGGTCAGTTCAGGTTTAATTTAATTGAGAATGTAGCCGATGTGTTGCATGATCCTGAAGCAAAAACTATGGCGCTGGGTCTCTGGTTGCGATCAGGATTCAAGTTAGACTAGCTGGGTTTGGTTGTGTTGTGCCTTAAAGAGGGGGGTGTATTATAGAGAGGTCTTATTTTTACTTCTGTTGTTTTTGCTGCCCAGTAGTTAGTCCCTGTTTTCATTTATTTACGCAGCACCCACTAGCCACCTTTCCGTTTGTAGATTTTGATGAAACTCTCCTAAAAAATAAACAACTTCCTTTTATCAAGATCAACTGGTTTATGTGATTTATTGAGTTGCACATGTGCAGTACCTAGGTAATTAACATTCAGAAGTCAATACAAGATGGCAGCTTAAGCAGTCCATTGTTTGTGTATTAGTATGTGAGATCTGAGTTTTTATGTTTTTATGCAAGATATTTTATGTCATTTGGGCCTGAATGAGTGGGACTTTCCAAGAAAAACATCTCTCCTTCACCTTGGATCTTTGGATGGTCCATTTTTTATTAGATTGCCTTTGGATTGCCACAGAACTCTGGAAGTTTGGACCGTGGACCTGGAATCTACCTGCTGCTGTACAGCTCCTAAGAGTTATCTGAAGACAGTTACAGAGAATCTAAATAACCCGTCAAAATTCTGGAAAGTAATTAAATCTATGTCAGGTACACATGTTGCTTCAAGCCTCCCTGAACACATTCTGGTTGGCTCAGATGAAATAAAGGATAAAGATGCTATGGTCAGTCAGTTAAACAAACACTTTATCTGTGCTGGTTCTGCATTTGACAGCTCAAATGTAAATGCACCTGTCCCATGTTCTGACACCACTGCAACTGATAGAAATCTGGATATGTTAGATTTTAAAACTCTTTCAGTTGCTCAAGTCTGTAAAGCTCTGAAAGGCATTGACCACAAAAACCAGCAGGTCCCAATAATCTGGTTTATCTCCTCAGCAGTTATTGCTGATTCTGTTACACACATTTTTAATTTGAGTCTTATGTCCAATTCAATACCCCAAATCTGGAAAACTGTTTATGTTGTCCCGTTATTTAAAGGTGGGAACCCACCAGAGCTAAGCAACTACCGTCCGATCTCCAAACTCTCAATTCTGAATCAAGAATCCCAGGTAAATTTACAGTTAAAAACAGTTCTTACTTGATAATAATATTTTAAACAATTTTCAATCTGGTTTTACAACTGGCCACAGTACCATTAGTGCTGCTATGATGGTAATAAATGATCTTATTGGTGCCTTAGACAGAAAACCGCATTGCGCTTCCTTCTTTGTAGATCTACCAAAGGCATTTGATTCTGTGGATCAATAATTGTTGCTAAACAAACTTAGGGATGCTGGTTTCTGTCCTAATTCTGTTAAATGGTTTAGAAACTATTTTGTAGGTCGGACTCAGTGTGTCCATGGAGAAGTCCACAAATCTGAGTTTCTTGAGATATCTAAAGGGGGTTGTCCTGGGGTCTATTTTGGGACCTATTCTGTCCTATTCTGTTACCTATTTTTGTAAATGATTTAGGTAAGGACGTTCAAGCAAAAATACACTTCTATGCTGATGACACTGTCATTTCTACTCATGCACCTTCCATAGCACAGGCTGTGCAAGAGCTTCAGACTGCATTTCAGTGATTATAAACTGCTCTGCTCAATTTAAAATTTGTTTTAAATCCTCAGAAACGAAGTTCATGGTCTTCTCAAAAGCTCGCCTACAGGTGCCTGATGATCTTAGCATTTTTACGTCTGATTTTAAATCCATTGAAAGGGTACCACGTACCATTATACTGATTGACTTTTATTTAATGTACATGTCTATCAATTGATAAATTTAAGAGCATCATAAAGAATGTGGTGAAGGAGACGTGGTTGTTTTTCTTGAGAGGCCATTGGGTTTGAATAGATGTGGTTTTTGTGTTTTTTTTGTGAATTTTGTCATGATTGTATGTAGCATTTTAATACGTTGTGTTTTTGTATGGCTGCCAACTTGGCCAGGTCTCCCTTGTAAAGGAGATTTTTGATCTCAATGAGACTTCCTGGTCAAATAAACATAACATAAAAAAGACTACTAGCTAATCAGAAATAGAGTAGGGCGGGTTCTGAAAAGCTGGTAATGAAGGCTTTGGTTTAGCCATACATCTTTCAGAACTCCAGATATTTCATACGTAATGTTTTCACTGAGCTCTATGGGCTAGTGTAGTCCTTTAACAAACAGACGTTATAATAGGGTTATATAGCGGCGGGGTTGGGGTAGCAATTCTTGAAATGAAAATAATGAACAGAAAAAAGATGTTCTTTCAGCCTGGATTTGAAAGTGTCCACTTGCCTCCCGAATGTAGATTATTCCAGAGAAGTGGAGCTCAGTGGGCAAAGGCTCGAACGCTAAGAGTTCTTATAAAATGGAGAAGCAGTTAGGTTACTGGCATCAAGGGAAATAAAGGATGTGATGGAGAACATGGAGAAATAAGGCTGGAGGGTCCATTCCATTTAGGAGTCAGAAATCAGCTCTGGCGTGAACTGGTAGTCAGTGCAGAGACATCAGTACTGAGGTTATGTGATCCAACATCTTAGATCTCGTGAGGATTCTGGCAGCTGTGTTCTGGGCAATTAAAAACCTTTAGCTGCTGATCTAGGCAGGCCAGGAAAAAGTGCATTACAGAAGACTATTCTAGATGTGATGAAGGATGTCAGCGTCTGATTTTGATCAAATGTAGCCTGAGTGGGCGATTTTAAGAAGGTGGGAGAAGGCAGTTTGTCTCATATACTTGAAGTTTGGCTTCAAAAGATTTGCAACAATTTAAAAACCTGACTCTGTCACTGATATGTAATCACAGGTAGTACATAAACATGAACTGTGTCAGAACAGCCTTACTGGTGCCAAATATGAGGAAATGTTTCCAGGATACTGAGAAATGATAGAACCCATCAAATCAAGTGTTACCATACAAACATAATAAAACGCAGGAAGGTTTGTGTCCTGTGGATTTGATTTATGTTGCAGCATGTGGATCTATCCGAGCGGCTTTATGATGATTTACCAGTTTTTCATGGCCGGCTCTGTGTGGAACCTCAGCAGGGAACCCTGACTGTCTGTGTGTGTTCTGGTGGAAACACATTTATAGATTTTAACGTTTCTGTCAGATGGCTGGAGAGACTCAAAGCATCCTGGTCCTACTGTTGCCATGGAAACTGCAGAAATTTAACCACGCAACATTTCATCCCCCCACCCCCATCTCTGTTCACCTCTCTCAGCTTTCTGGTGGAATGTTTGGATCAGAAATACATCGATCAGTTATTGAGAGCTTTCACATGAACACGAGACGCCAGGTAACGTACATAATCAGACATGTTTACAGAACCATAGCAACCAGGAAGAAAACTGTGGAATCTGGAGGTTTTGGATTTTTTCTTGGTGAATAAATTTCTAATTTGTATCGTAAGACCTTGCGGCTTCACAACAAACACACTTAATCAGATTCGTCATCAATGATGCACCGTCCCGTTGACCGCTTTTCTGAAGCCTCCAGTTTGGCATTTTGGGAGTCGTATTTTGTTAGCAAGGTGCATCTGCAATTCATTTTATCTTTGATATTAGCTGGATGATAATTTTGTCTAGTGACAAACAGGCTTAAAATAAAATGCAGACTCCATAAGTGTGTCTTTTAGTAGAGTGGTTATTAAACTTATTCACATCGAGGACCCCTAAACTAACACAAATTATTCCACAGACCTTCAGATAAAATTTTATCCCATGGAGGTTTGTGGAATAATTCAGGTTTAAGGCTCTTCAGCACTGGATTCACTTTTCAGACCCGAAGGTTCCACCCTATGAGTCGGTTTGTTCATCTCACAGTGAGATCTTGGAACAACAACCAGTTTCTGTCACACCTGGGACAGCCCAAAACCACGCAGGGATTTAGTCCATTTCAAAAACATATATATCATTGCATTAAAACGACTGCTGCATTAATATGTTCATCACTTTAATGTTGCAGCTGTTAAAAGGTGGAGCAGCTTGCGATTTCCCCCCAGGGATCAATAAAGTTTTATCTAAATCTTTAACACATCACCATATTTTATCCGCTGATTTTACTCAAAGTAACTAAAGTTATCAGACGAATGTAGTGCAGTAAAAAGTACAATATTTCAAAAACAAACTACCGCACACTGATCTGACTTACTACTATCTACCAGCACCTCATTGTTGTTGCTGTGCTCGATGAATTTTTTGGTTTTGTTCTCTGTATACTGGAGTAGCATAAAGTATCTTTCCGTTCTGCTGTCACAGTGAAGTCAGGTGACCAGGTGAGTGACGTGCAGGTAAACTCACCTGATTACAGCTTTGGTGCTGTCGCTGCCACATTTAAAGCCCTCGGCTCTGACAGACACAGACACACAGAATCAATCAGCAGCTGTTCACAACAAACACAACAGGCTAATTTTACCAAACTGTGACGTCTCTACCTGAAGCATGCGTGGTCGTTGCTCCGCCTCCTCAAGTCAACCAGCTGGAGGCAGTCATCACGGCAACAGCTGAGCAGCTGACAGTGGTTAGAGCTGATGTCCAATGAGGTGACTTTACCCTGAGCAGGATGCTCCTGAACACAGCTGACCGTCCTGAGTGACGACAAACCAGCTTTGTTTACTTCATCTGATTTCCAGTATTGATCCCGATCGCTCACAGTTTCTCTGGACGGATCTGAGTGACGCATCAGTGGAAGATCAATATGCTGAAGTGTTTCTGTGATCCTGAGAGCGAACTTCCACCTGCACTGACAGTTTAACCACCTCCAGGCCTCTCAGACCTGAACAGCTCGGCTGGGTGTGATGTTTTTGAGACTTTGATAAACAACTTTGTAGATAAAAACTAAAATAGACTCCATCTGGAAAATTACATTTTTTTCTACATGCTTTAAATTTGGAAAACACACAGCGAGACCGGATTGACTAGTATGTGCCGACCAATCACAGAACAGCATATTACTAGGCACCAAGAGCAAGCACTAGGCGACACAGGCAAGGAAGTTTGTCCTTATATTTGGATCTTGTTTGTATTCCATAATTTGGTAACCATCCAATGCAGAGTCACTACCAGCTACGATAGTTTATGCTCCCGTAGGAGCCACAAGTCTGTATGATACCAACCGTGTTTTAAGAAAAATCCGTTTTATTCGCAATCTCATGGAGATTTACTACACAGCCCACAGTCCTAAGGTGTAACAGCAACATCTCTGATTGGTGAAGTAAGGTATCATCAGCAATGGTTTATGGGATAAGTAGTTCCTTCACTCATTTAAGTAAAAATATACATAGTCTTGTACTTTGATGTAGTATTTAATTAGACAATATGTCAGTACATTTATACCTATCTATCTATCTATCTACATACACACATATATATATACACATACATGCATGCATACACACACATTGTGTTTGGAACCACATGCTAGCTTCAGACAGCTTAAAAAAGGGAGTCACTTTTCACAAATATTTCTGATTGTACTTGTATTTTAATTAATTTGTTTTGTGAAAAAACTAAACTGGCATTGTGCAGCGACAAAGACTGAAACCAACACTAAAACTAGTAGAAACTAAACTAAAACTAAGCGTTTTCCAAAAATAAAAACTAAACTAAAACTAACACTAACTAAAAAACTAAAACTAATTAAAACTAACTAAACGAAATAAAAATAAAAACTAAGGAAAAACCCAAAACTATAATAACCTTGGCTGTGAATTAGTGAAGGTACATCAGTAGAGCGGTGAAGCAGTGAAGTATTGAAGTTTTGAATGAGTGAAGTAATAAATGAGTGAAGTGTTACCTGGTGTCCCAGACTCTGATCTTACAGTCATAGTGTCCACTGATGATACAGTTCTCAGAACAGACCAGGTCACTGCAGTACGACGGCACTTCAATTACCTCCATACCTACAGAGGTAAGTTCATCTTAATCAGTCCCTAATCAGCTGGTCATCAGTGATTAACCGGACATTGAATAGTCAATTATCGATCAATTATTGGTAAGACTCACAGGCGGCTCTGTGCAGGTCCCAAAGTCTGATGGTTCTGTCTGCGCTGCCTGTCACCACCTGATGAAGAGAACTGAACCTCGCTGCTGTTACCTTCCTGCTGTGACCTGTCAGAGTCAGCTGAGACAAGGAAGACATACAGGTGAGACAGAGACAGGTGAGAAAGGGAGAGAGTGAGAGAGTGACACACATACAGGTGTGAGAGAGAGAAAGAGAGACACATGCAGGTGAGACAGAAAGAGAGAGAAAGAGCGAGACAAAGGTGAGACAGAGAGAGAGAAACACATAGAGGTAAGAAAGAAAGAGCGAGACAGAAACAGGTGAGACAGAGAGAGAGAGACAAATAGTTGAAACAGTACTAACTAGTTTGGTAGGTGGTTAATGGTTACCTTGGGAACGGAGTCATCCAGCCGCCACAACAAGGCCGACTTGTCGTACGAGGCCGCTAGGATCCTCCAACCCTGAAAGAAGCCCACAGGTATCAGACTGATCCGGGAACAGTAACCCAGCTCCGGCTGAGGTGCTGTACTCACCGTCGGGTCGAACTCGATGCAGGTGATCCCCTCTGTGCTGCCGTCCAGCGTTGCTCTGTGGGTCAGCGAGCCTGATGACATCATCAGTGAGGTCACAAACATTAACAGCATAAAAGTTAAATGAATAATAATAAATGTAGGACGTACCTGCCCGGACCTCCCACAGTTTGACCACTCTGTCCGTCCCTCCGGTGGCCAGCAGGCCAGAGGTGGAGCTGAACCTCACAGCATTGATGCCTTGCTCATGGGCCTCCTGAGAGAGAGCGGGAAATGGTCACAGCGAGCTCAGCGTTTCTCCCTAAAACTCAGTGTGTGCGACACTGAATCTGTCCGAGGTCATTAAACATTCTAGCATCTCGTGTCGACATGTGTCTTTGTGCATCGAGATAAAGAACGAAACCACAAGAGAGCCTCATAAACAAAGTGCACTGGATAGTTCTACATTAGAGGTTCCAGACTCCCAGCACCGGCTCACGGAACATATGCTACCGCCGGGTAAGCGAGCGGTCCTGAGAGCTCGTACAGGTTTATCTGCAGCATTAGTTCCCAAACAAAAGGAAGAACTAATAACGACAGTGTGGATTACCAGAACTTGTAGAGCTCTAACAGGGACTCGGGCTGACAGACAGATTCCTACAGGACACATCAGATCCTCCTCCAGACTGCAGACCGAGTGGCCACGCCTCTTCCTGCTGACATCACACACACAGTCACATGTTCGTTTTAAAGCGGCTCGATGACAAACACAACCTTATAAGTAAATGAGAAGCAGAGACGGACTCACTCAAACAGCTCTCTGATGGACGTGAGGATCCTCGGCGACGAAGCAGACGCTGATCTGAGAGAAAGTGATTCAGTGTTTAAACGTTTTCAAGTCACAAGTGAAGCTCCATGGAGAACTAGAGGTCTCCTACAACATCAGAAGAAGAACTAGAAGGTTTAAAGTGATCAAACAACAGTAAACTGATGTTACCTGAACAGCCTGGTGGGTCGTCTCTCGGTGGACTCTGGGTTTTCATTCTTGGGAGATGTGGATCTGGAGGTCGGAGCGCTGCAAGAGCTGAAACGCAAAGAGAGGTCGAACACGATCATCGTCACACTGAAGAGTCCTGAGAGTCAGATCCACCAAGAACTGTCAAGTCTTCAGCTGACCCGCGTTGTTAACACGTGGATCTCTGCTGGCTTTTTAAAGCAGCGCTCACTGACTGGCAGATAAAATGTTTTTTCCAGCAAGACCTCCGCCCCGGCCTGTGAGTCTGAGTGTGCTGATAAAATTACAGTCCACAGGACAGAGCTCATTCAAGTGACAGCACTCCATATCCTGTTTGTCTCCATGAGCAACAGGAAGTGTTTTTGGAGGTAAATAAATCACTGAGCAAAAAACACTTGTTTGCAAATGAAGGGGCTTTTATCAGACCCATCTTGAGCGCTGCAGGACTGCCTGAAGCAGAGAGAACGCGGCAGCGACCCCAGATGCAGGTAACACACATTGTGACCAGTGGTAGGGTTTCTCCAGGGCACCGGGACCAGATCCCTGGGGACGTCAGGGAAGACTGAACGAAGACATGAAGGTCTGGCAGACAGCAGATGCAGACGGGCATTCGAACAGGGCTGCAGACTCACCTGTACCACTTCAGGTACATCCGTCACCGCAGTCCCCCGCGGAGGATCGGATCAACCGCATTGTTTGGCGATCGTACACCCGTGTGTTAGTAGCAATATAGCGCAGGAAACAAACTAAACGAGTCGGGACGAACAACCAGCCGCAGCGGCGAAGCCAAACACAGGCGCCATGCCGGAACCGGAGATGATTCAGATTCTACTGCGCCACGGTTTTGAGTTCACTTCCACTGGAAGCATCTCAGACACATTTCAGGAGCTCAGCACACTGTTGACTTGTTGTTATTTTTTCCTTTTTGTGCTTCTTCTGCTCTGCTTACCAGCAACGGCTCTCTGCGACTGGTTTTGTTCGGTTGTCTGCTCGGCTGCATCTCCCACAGGGAGCATTTCAGAATCAGAGCGTTTTGCCTGATTTTGCTGACGTTTAAATTTTGTTGATTTGGTAATCAGCACTTGCTTTTTGCACTTCTTTTATGATTTAGTAGGCTACGTAGATAAACGGTTCTTTATTGTCTATTTTAACTTTGTTTATTGTTGATTTATGATCAGGAGTATGCACAGGGTGTTTTATTTTGACAATTCTACGGCGTTCTGTGTCTGACTTCCTGCCCAGTTCGATGTCAGCCAGTTCTGTGCTGCTTGACGGGGCTTCCATGAATAGACTTGTGTATTCTTTGCGGAGCAGAGCCGAGATCTGCTTCTGGGCCGCGCTGCGACTCATCGACTCCCAAGCGTTGACCAGAAGGGCCGCGACCAGCTCCGGCAGCCACAGCACGCAGACTCATGGACTCTGTCTACTCTGGACTGTATCAGCAGGAGGAGAGCGCGCAGGCTGCCAAATCGTGATATTAATGGTGGGAAGCTAAAATCGTAATCGCGATCAATATTCGATTTAATTGTGCAGCCCTGCTCCTGGTGAGAGACGCTGGGAGGCAACAAACAAATATGACGAGAGGATCGTTTCCTTTCAAATAAAGTTTTTGGGTTTACATGAGTGATTTGGCAAAGGACAAAGAGCACGAACACATGCAGAGCGCAGGGAAGAATCGCTGCCTGCTGAGCTGGAGTGTTGGCGACATCCACACTCATACGTTTTAGTTTTAAAACACAAACCTTCTGCTACGTTTCCGCCTGCTGTCCAGACTCAAACAGCTGAAGCAGGACTTTAAAACCGTTGACGCAGACGCTCACGTTTGTCTTCCTGACACAGTTTTAGTTTTGGTGTTTTTATTAAAATATTCTGTGTAAAAAACACTTCTACACGCATGCCGCCCCCACAGTCTCTTTGTCGTCCCGTGTTCCTCTCAGTAACAGTTCCACCTCGCCGTCGGTCCACGCAAACAAATCTCTGCTGTGGTTCTACACCATCGCTGTTCTTCGTTCGCCTCGGGTGGAACTTTCTTCTTCAGCCGAATCTCCTGCAGCTGCGGAAAAGACAATCTGCTTCCTCTTTAAACCAGCAAGCACATGACCGGTGTAGGTGAAAGGTCACATGATGTGGACGCTGGTGTGGACAGAGATCTTAACGTGGATGTAGGCTGAGTCTATAAACTGATGGCGAGTCTCGGGGTCGGCTCAACTCTATCGCTACTGCTATATACTTTAAAAACGTTTTTTCTGAAGGTCATATCAGTTGTCTTCCAAAGATCTTCACCTTCTTCTTCTTCGCACCATTTCCTTGCATTATTAAATTTAGAAACAATCCGTTCTTATGCAGCAGCAGACGTCCAAACAAGGTGAAGTCAACCCATCGAAACCCAGAGTCAGTTTCGCCCACTTTCTGGCCTTACACAGACTGATGGTTGGAGCCGCTGGAGGACCCGATTACAGGTATTTAGGAAGGTTGGGGTTAGAAATGAGATCAGGTGGTTCTTACCTGTCTATGGTGACCTTTGACCTCGCAGCGCTCTGCAGCTCCTTCTGCAGGGTAAGTTCTCGAGCTCTGAAACATACAAGCAGCAGCAATGAGTTCAGGTACCCGAACCTCCACTTTAACTGTGTGATCAACAGGTGTGCTCAGGTGTGACGGACAGGTGTGTTTGATTGTGACGGACAGGTGTGTTTGATTGTGACGGACAGGTGTGTTTGATT
>JAPMOB010234391.1:0-63258 GCA_029875015.1 Lepomis gibbosus | reverse complement strand
GTGTGTGTGTGTGTGTGTGTGTGTGTGTGTGTGTGTGTGTGTGTGTGTGTGTGTGTGTGTGTGTGTGTGTGTGTGGTTTTGAATCAGTGTGTTTCACGAGCAAACCTAGAAACGGTTACTGTAAATATTCCAACCATTACTTACAATAGTTACTCGCTGAGTTATCAGCATCAGCTACTATTAATTTTTTATTTACTTAGTTGCTAACCAGAGTTTTTATTTTATTCCTGCATTAACTAATTTATTGAACTTGGGGGCAACAGAAACAAGCAGTGAGCGCAACACTAACATATTAGCACCTTATGAAATTTTTATTGCAAAATTGTTAGCAAACAGCAGGCCTTTTTACACACCCAGGAAATACTGAGCAACATTGTCATTCATTCAGAGCCGTGTTTGTGACCACCTGATGAGTGTGAGTCCAATATTAAATCACTTTTGAGCTCTGTTTTTGGTCTCCACTAACTTCTGAGGGAAATATCTTGCTCTCTGGCTGCTAAAAGCTTCACTGTATTCACTCTTGCTAACTTTGTCTTTCTGCTTTTTGATGCTTAGCAGGTAATTTACAGTGGGTTCATCAGAGCTTTTTTTCCCACTGAAAACCACTACCTGCTGGCACTGGAAACACCACAGATGAAAACGGGGAGAATGAATCAAAAGGTAAAGTTGCGGGCTGTGACACCGAAACAATGAGCTGAAAAATGCTAAAATGTTTTCTGCATCATAGAGCTGAGAGGAAATACATAGTCAGGTTCTCTAGGATTCTCTTTTGGTTTTTAACTAAGAGTGACCTCTCCTACATAATAGTTATATTAAATTAACCATTAATCTGCTAAACTGTCTGCTGCATTTTTAAAATTAATTCTGTAACCTGGGAAAAAAGTGTCAAATATACTTTAAAGATGTGTAATTTCAGGAAATAACCACATAATAAATATAACAATAGTTCAAGTAATACATTTGTAGATTCTGTATCACACTTATTATCTGTTTACTATGAAGGAAGAAAAAACAGCTGTTTGATCCTTATTAAAATATCCAAGAAGAAATTAAGGTGCTAATAAATGGAAGAAAGAGCAAGATAGTTGATTTCTCTCCTGTCTCACAACATTAGAGCACTGCTGGTCTATCAGATCCACAGTAACCACGGTAATGATTGTCACGTTTCGGAAAACTATTCCTTAATATCATTTTTATTGTGGCTTAGTATTTCTTCTTTGCTGTCTCCTAGTATTTAAAAACTACATATGTGGCACACAGTCACAGTTGATGAGTAATCTACAGGTGTCATCGCTCTCTCAGTTTGTGACCACATGTGTTGGAGGGTTAGGGTTAAGTGTTACTAGACTCTTCCACACACATATTGCAAGGATTCCCAGCTGTGCTAAGACGTACAGTAATGGGGAGATGATCAGCAGTGGTTAGCTACAGTGCAAGCCTGACTGTGAGTTAAAAAGCCTTCCTCTTCTTCTTCTTATCTTCTAAGTGCTTAGGGGCACTGCAGTGAGGAATCTCTTTGTCAGACAGATAACTATGTTATTTCCTCACTCATTTCCTCACTGTTTTATTGTTAATGTTGGAGTCTGACTTTTGTGGGACCAGCTTATGTAAGCTGTACACACAGTGAGAGTAAACCCAAAAACTAGATTCCCGCACACTCCAGCTCATCAACCTGAACCACACTAACCTTGATTGTGATATATTTATTGGAAATCAGTACAATGAGCTCAGATGTTTGTGCTGGTCTATGCTACACTTACCGTTATGGGGCTAAGATGAAAAGAAAGAAACAAAGCTTCCGCAAACAAAAGGCAGGAAGGAAGGAAAGGCTTAAAGAAGACCTTTTCCAAGAAGAGACACACGCAATGTGAGCCGAACGGGCCATTTTCAGTTTGTTTCTGTTTTTTGGTGGGGTCAGCTATGGTACATGTTCTTGGAGTCTATTTTTACATAACTCCAGTGGAGCACATTGTAAGGGGTAGCAGGTTCATAGATCACCTTACTTTTCTTCATGGTTTCAAAGTCTCACAAAGATATAGGTTGTGTGAATAAATTCTTTTATAGTTGTGAGGGTCTTGAATTTGAGCTTGACACAAATAATGCTGCGTGACATCATGTTACCTTTGTCTTGGAGTATTATTTCAAGTGGGTCATGACGACAGGTAGTGTATATTGCAGGTGGGGAAAACTGTGACACAAATTTCATCCAGATGTCAAGTCTTTAAGATTTAACTCCTTTATTGCCATGTAATTCCTAAATTCCTTCACAACAAATGAATCACAGCAGTGAGTATGATGCATAACATACAGGCTCAATAAATAGACTTGATCTGACTTTGATCTTGGTGTTTGTATTAAAGATTTCAGTGACAAATTGCTGCCGGTATATTACATCGTCTCCAGGGTATTATGCCAGTGCCGGCAAAAAGGTTGTTCAAAGCCAGGACTCAGATGTCTTGGAAATAAAAGACACTAGGACAACACCACACCTGCCTCCGGTCATTTGGCTGGTGTAATGAAAACACTTCACAAAGGTTTTACTTGAAATGTTGTTTTAATACAAATTACAGAATAAGCCACAAAAGACACTTTATTCCTGCAAACGATCAGATTATATAATATGAAACTACAGACAACAATAAAAGAAGGTGGCAGAGTATCACACGTTTCAAAAGGGCAAATATGTATTTTGCTGATGCTTTTTGCATCATCATAATTCTATCATATTATAAAGTATACAGAAAGATGTGCCTAAATTAGTCAGGACACACAAATGGGGATTGTTCGTATTCACACATGGCGTCCCACTGAGTTGTTCCAAAAATACAGGAATCCCACAGAATATACAACATGTGAAAATTTAGGTATAGGTACAGAAACAAGCTCACAGCATGTGCCTGGCCTCATCACGTGCAGATCACAGTCGAGGCAGATTTACAGTGGGGTCAAAAGCGGCCCAAACACAGAAACAAGATATCTACTGTATTTTCAGGGAGGTCTTGTAACTGTTAGAAGCAAACTGTGTTAAATGATTAAGGAGCTACACCCGCAGGCCCTGGAATATTTTTGCAGTGCATGTGCTCTCCCTCTCTCTCTGTTCCTGCCTCTTCACAACAGTCTGCCACACGTGAGCAGACATAGATGGGAAATGAGAGAGGGAGCGGCCCAAGGACACCCTGATAACACAGAGTGATGAATCTCTCTGTTTCTGTCCATCTCTGTCTCTTTCACCATCACATTGCGCACAAACCATTAGAGATGCTCTCCCTTAATGCACTTGCATTACTGACAGATAATACTACAAACATACTTATATTCTCTCTCTGCTTATACAAATGCCACCCAGTGGCCAGGCGTGGCATGTTTGGCCTCTTTGATGGATTTTGGCAACATGATATTGAAAAGGTATGTACATACCGTTGAGGATTTAAACATTTCAATATCATTGCCGTTGCCAAATAAGGAAATCTCAGGAAGCATTTTATCATCGACCGAGGGATCAGGGATCATATTAAACAGTGCATTCCTGTTGATTATATCCTCATTTGCAGAGAAAAGTGAGATGTATAACTGGGATAACTGGGAAACGCATATTGTGAAATGCAGCTCACAACTCTACCAGACTGTTGTGATAAAATATTACTGTGACCAGGATGTAAGCATAAAAACATAAAGGATACAATTCCTGGTAAAAGGAAATGTAAGATGGTGGCTAGTCCTCACAATCAGATCAGGTAGTTACCAATAAAATCAGACCTCTTGAAAATACAAGGAGCCATGGTGAGATCTGTTTCCCTTTACCACCACCTACAGCCTTTCCCTCCATCCACAGTCCCCTGTTTGTCCTTCCCTGCCTCCTCATTAGCCACTCGTTCCACACTTCCTAATTATCGTTCCTTGGTGTATTCAGACATTAAGTGAGTTTCCTCCATGTAGTTGACAGCATTGCTTTACTGTCATAATTTCCAGCCATTCTTTAATCCCATTTCCTGTCTTACTACAAACAGGGTTTTTTTTAAACATCCCCTGCGCCTGCCACTAGTCTCTGCACGCTTGACTTTGAACTTTGATTTTGTAAATGTATTTTCAGCCCAGCCTGCTGTGTTCTGTGCCGGCTGCTTCCCTCCTTCCTGTTTCCAAGTTATCCAAAACTGTGACACAAGGGACATTTTGTCAGTGCTTTGAAACACATGCACACACACATCACAGGTGTTCATCTTTCATTAAACACTGTGCAGACACCTGACATTACATGTAGAAAGTACAATCAAAAGATGATAAATGCTAAAAGAAGGTTTATCGTTAATATTGCAACTTATGGGACTGTTGGATTCTAGAGTAGGCCCTTTTGCAGCTGCCATTTTGGCTTGTTATATCAGGAAAAGCACAGGTAATAACATTAATGATAACTTTGTTCTATTCTAAGGGTGCCAGTTGCCCATGATAATGTGACAAAGAGCCTGGGTGCATAATACCTGGACCTGAAACTGAAACATGGAAGGAAATGGTATACCATCATTCATTTTATCATTTGAGCTTTTCCTGCAGTGACATGTCAAATGTCTTTTGTGAAAAATGTGACCTACTGTTTCTGTGAAATCTGATAATTCATAACATTTGATTTCAAGGGAGCATCTTGTAGCTGATTCATTAAACTGTGTTTTCTCCCAGAAGATATTAACCCCGCTTACATTCATACAATTATCATGACAAAAAAGAATATGCAAGTTGTATGTGACCCTCTATCCGCCAACGTGACCATAAGTTAGTGGTTTAGTACATAAGGAGCATTAGGAGAATGCTTTGTACTAAAATATAGTTCAAATAATTACGCCTGTTTATGATAAATCAAAATGATCCAATTCGATGCTCACTCTGCACTAGCAGTCTGCCGCCACTAGTGGTCACCCGTCTCACACAAGTTAATTGGACTCTGTTTAACCATAGACTGTATATAACTCAATGATCATGTTGCCTTCAGGGTTTGTCAGAAATACTGCGATTAACGTACAAACGCACATGAACAACTCAACATATACGTGAATGAACCGGCACCCAAAAAAGGTAGGGCTTTCTTTATTAACTAGCAAGTTTAGGAGAAAAGGAAAATGCAATTAGAAGGAATGGTAGGGATGTAAACAATAACTTCTAAGAGATATATTACTGAAAACTTTGATTGCACTGTCAATAACTACTACTCTTACTCCGTTGTGTTGTTGCAATCTAATGCAAACCTATCGCGCTTGACTTTCAACATTCACACGGAAAACTTGCTTTGGTATTCCTAATGATTGTCATTTCATCAGAGCTCAGTGAGGAGACGTGGGCGAAGCGCACTTGAAGGCGGCAGTGTTCCCGGACGGGCCAGCAGAATGACGCTGGACACACAATGTGTATGTGACACTGGTGCCTGACAGATAAACAAACCCCTTCTTATGTGGCTCTGTGGACCTTTAACAGCTGAGGGCTATCAGTCTCAGTGCTGCTAGACAGCTCATTTTAATGCCGACAAAAGCACTTTGGTTGAAAGAGATGACTCCATTGATGAAAAGTTAAATATAAGAGTTGCGCCTGCTGAGAGGTGAGTTTGATACAACTTGTAGCTAGAAAACTTAACGGTTAGCTAACACTGGCTATCAAGACGTAGTAGCTAATTTAGTGGTCAGGGCTGGCTCGCTCCAATATACTACAGACTGTTATTCACGCCACTAAATAGCGATACATGCATCAGCTACATGACCATATAATAGTTTGCTAAATGAAGCTAGTTAATTAGCCGTTGACCGAAGTGGTCCCTTCCTCTGTAATATGAACCTTATCCCTGCGCCCATACGGGCAACGCTAAGTCGGGCTAGTGATGGCTGAAACTGGCCACAGTAATGATAACTAACGGTGCATTGCTGTTTGCGCTTTTCAGTGGGAGTTCACCAGTTCACTTGTTGCATCCTCAGCTGACTGTTCCTAAGCATAAGCTCCATTAATCGTATCTCGTGCTGAGTAAATTTAGCCTGTTTGTGTTTATGCTCTCCAGTGCTCAAAGGTCGTTTGTTCTGCCATGCATCTGCATGATACGGACATGTGTTCATTAAGCCAGTTTTAGATAGATCTAATTAATTAATATAAATATCATGATTTGCTTGGTAAGGCGTAACATCATAAGCAGCCACAGTATTGCCTCTGATTTCTTTGCTCCTCGCTGCCTAGACAGGGTTTCCAGTGGCAAATTCTTTCTCCATTTTTAACAAAAAGCAAGTTTTCATTGGTGTATTCATTGTGCTTGTTTTCCTAAAGCTCTCCAGAGTGCTGCCTTATTTTTTCTGAATCATCTCTCTACCCGAGAAGACCCAATAACCATTGTCTGTGCTTTCAACATGCTTTCAACATTGTATTTCTTGTTACTACATTCATCTATAACATTTGAAAATAACTGACCATTTCTCCAATACTCTCACATCCTCCGCTCTCTCATCTTTCCAGTGACCCGGTGTGATAATTGCATGCTGCATGTTCGATAACCGTCCCATCACCCACCTGCACTTCCTCTTATTTCTGATGCATGGCCCTCCTTTAGAGATGACTCCGTCTCACCGTTCCTTGCATGTTGTGCTGTGAATGTGGCATCATGAGGACAGACAGGGATAACCCTCCGGCACTGTCATCCACGAAACCATGCCAGGGCCAGACACACTATGGACGAGAGCTAAAAAGGCTGCATGCTGTTTTGGAAGCGGAGAAGCACCATACACAGCGGGCCAGTCGACACCTCTGTGTGGAGCTTAGGCACCTGCGGGAAGAAGCAGAGAGGGAACTGCAGAGGGCCGTGAGGGAGCTGACGGCCAGGCGAGGGTGCCAAAAAGACAGGCTCTCTAGCAGACATTGCCGTCTGCTGGCTAAGGAGGTGAACATTAAAGACAGTGGAGGATGCGCTGAGGTTGAGTCCACAGGGAGAGAGGCTTTCTGTTTTGGAGAAACTTACACAAAGCTGGAGCAGTTACTGCTGACGCTGAATGAGAATATAAATGGTGAGCAGGCAGTCTATAAACTGCATCACAGGGAGGAATTGGAGCTAGAAAAGGCCATCTTCCTCTGCCACCTGCTAGGGGCCTATGGAAGACTGGTGCAGGGGAGGCAGAGAGCAGGACACCGCAGCTACATTTTTAAAAAGCCAGATCAAGAAGACAGCAGTAACTCCTGGCAAACAAAGCCTCTCCTAACAAACTCCAGGGCCTTGCTACAAAGATCCCAGAGTGCCTCCCACTCATCAAACAAGAAAACTAAACAAGATCGACGAAAGCAGCCTTTAGGGAGGGCCCTCAGTGTGGCTGACCCCTGCACCACTGCTGCAGTCGTGGACACCTGTCGGGGTAGCTCTCTGAAAATTTGTCACCCTCACAACACTCCCCATGCAGGCTGGGAAGACCGGCCCCCCTACTGCGCAGAGTCCTCTGGGTCAGGCATGTCATCGCCCTCCAAATGCATGGACAGAAACATGGAGGTAAGCTATTTCATCTTTGCAAATTCCACACACGGTTCCTAAATTTTAAGCAGGTACAATACTGCTAGCTTTTCCTCTTGTACCTTTAATTCATAAACTGCATCAGTGTGCACTTGCATGACTTACTTGACTTGTGAAAAGTGCAAGTTAGCATTAAATTAAATTAAAGCATTACTCCTGAACAGGGTGTATTTATAATTTTACTTTATGTAAATGTATCTAGCATCAGTGGCTTGCACAATAAAATAAACAGTGAGAGATCAGAACACATTTTCTAATGGTTGATTGAAAGTTGACATAAACTGGCAACCAAACCTATCATTGCCCACTTTTAGTCTTCATATAAGCAATTTTTTCGTATCAAGTAGCCTCAATCAAGTGAAGACAGTATGTAACTGTGGTTCCATCTTAGCGTGTGGTCTAACTGTGAGGAACCACTTTTTTGTATATATGGTTGTCAGAGAAGGAGAATTGTGCAGGATGTGAGGAGAAAGGAGGAGTTAACACATGTAGGTGGATCTGTTTATGTTGGAGTGGCAGAAATGGGTCAGTGTGCCTCCGTCTCTTGAATTTTGGTTTGAAGTTTTCATGGAGAGGAAATTGAATAATTAATCTAAGCTTCAACTGTGTCTAAACAGCAGTGCCCACTTGCCAAACCTCATAGCTGTTTCATATTTATTGCGCAGCCCTGCTTAGGCATCGCCCTTGTTATCACAGCAACTGGCGGGTGTCTATTTGTGTCTATTTTTGAAAGCATTCTTACATGACAGCATTTGTTTTTAACTTTTTCTGTCACTTAGTCTGCCACCTGTTCGTATTTTCTAAATGACCTGTCTATGCTATGAAAGTGTTTGTTTTTTAACTTTGAATAGGATACTGTACCTAAATAATTGTGCATATATATATATTGTATTCCCTAGGAGCAATTTGTTTATCATAAAGCCATTTAAAGTAGATAGAGTTTAAGAATCCGACATTTGTGTTTTGTCAACATGAAAATAGGCTTTTAAAATGCTAATTTACTTAAATCTGAGAAAATTTCCAAAAGAGATTTGGATAAAAAAGAGAAAAGCAATTATTTATAACACAGCAACACAGCAGACAGTGAAGCAATGATGGATCTATCAGTGTATTCATCAGCTGTTGTATCTGACAGGTGTTGTGAGACTGTAACATTACATTCAGCTCTTAAAAGCTTTTTGCTCAATTCAAAATGATCTTTAAGAGTTATTGCTTTTCCTCTCTGTTCTAATTTAATAGAGCCTTTTATGTGAGATGTGTTTGACCAGCAGCCAGCTCTTCAGTCACATGGCAGGCAGACGGGGAAACTTTGTCAAAATATGTCAGCGTGAGAGGATGTCGATACCAATGAACCACGATGAACCTGGCTACAGCTAATTTCTGTGCAGAACGTATTCTGTTTGACAGGCATTAGGTTATGTTGACTGGATGCTTTTCTTTGTTGTACGCTCACAGCGTACGCTCACAGTGTTTTGTATTTACCTTATGTGTGGCGTACAACATGTGGTAAGGCCACTTGCTGGTGGCAATGTTCATGTATGCAGCAGTAATCTCACATAATTTCTTTGTTGGTTGTTTTGCTGTCAGTGACTCTGTTCCTGATCAGAGAGTTCATTTATATTATTAAAGGAGCTGCAGCAGAATACAATTGGTGTTTAGTGGAGTTCACTTCATCGTTGTTTTCAGTCTGTGGGCTACTAAAGGCATGGTCTTGTGAGCAGACTGTATGTAATAAGGGAATAGACTGAAACTGTGAGATGTAAAGTTAGATGCTTGTTTCTGTGGCATGAGCTTGACCTTTCTGTCATCAAAATCAACCTCTTTTCCCTGTGTGTATACTGTCAGTGCATTAAAATGGGGATGATAGACAGTTAAGGGTGAAAGAATATCACATTGATTTTCAGAGTGAGACATTGTAAATGTAACAATCTTAGTGTTGACTGCACGGGCAAGTGTAGCAGAAAAATGCTAGTTAAAAAAATGAAGTCAAAATGTCTATTTTTAGCTGTGCTGCACCCAGCTATGGTTTTCTAACAGTGACCTTTAAAGGAACAGAAGGTAGGCTGTTGTACTTTATCAAAGCACCCACCCTCTCAGGCTTCAGCAAGCTTTGTGACATGCAACAAAGCAGTCAACAAAGTATTAAAATACATTGGGCCTGTTGTATATGAGTTGAATAGGCTGGAAAAGAAGTGTTTGGAGTGATACCTGAGATGAATGTGAAACTACATCTTAATTATTGTGACATTTAGCTATGTGTATTAGCAGTGGGCGATGAAAAAACATCTTAGAACATGTTATATGTAATTTTATATTTCACAGCGAATACATACATTTGAAAATGTGATTGATAAACTAGTTTACAGATCGACTATCCTGATGAGAATGCTAGTTTAATTACTTGCACCACGACCAGAGTGGCCTAAAAGAATCGAAGATACATTATTAATTATAAACAGTATAGCAAAATAGTCGGTATGTACTCTCACCTATTCTTAGTGTCTGCACAATAATGATCCTAAAGGTACTTTCAAATAGTTATTCATTCATTTAGCTGACACTTTTATCCAAAGCGACTTACCATTGCTGTATATGTCAGAGGTTGCACGCCTCTGAAGCAACAGGGGGTTAAGTGTCTTGTTTAGGGACACATTGGTGGATCTGTTGCAGTGGGGAATTGAACCCGGGTCTCTCACACCAAAGGCACTCCACTGCATCATCACCACCCAGTTAAATTTTTTTTTCCAATGTAAACACAATAGCAGCCAGTAGCGTATGGTACAGGCTGTTAGTAGAACTGGATCTGGTGCCTACAGCAGTGGAGTTGCCATCCGTTCAAAATACAGACGCAACATGGTAGACACAGGGGTAACCAGTGGCTGTCTGGGAGCTCCACAAGGCTTCTATATGATCA
The DNA here is from genome assembly GCA_029875015.1 of Lepomis gibbosus. Classification (NCBI taxonomy): domain Eukaryota; kingdom Metazoa; phylum Chordata; class Actinopteri; order Centrarchiformes; family Centrarchidae; genus Lepomis; species Lepomis gibbosus. The sequence continues at coordinate 52,828 of JAPMOB010234391.1, read as the reverse complement.
TTTAACCCCTTAACAAATGTCCGCCTTGTCAACAAGCTCATAAATGACATACCCAACATAATAGGGTTACTGTTCTTACTCCCTTTTGATTTTAGTCATGATCTTGGTCTCCTCCAAAATTATAACTCTTTGGAGTTAATATTAAAAAATTCAAGGTACAAAGGTAAGTATTTATTTTTTTATTCTATGGTATCCTATTTATTTCATTTACTGGTCTGCATACACACATGTAAAATAAGTAATTGCTGCAGTGATAATGGGATCTCAAAACTGGTTTACCCAGATAAAATTGGGATAATTATTAAGCTGCATTGCTCAGGCAATTAGCTGAAGTACCTCATAGTTCCTCCTATAGAAACAAGTTTGTAAACCGGCTTTGAGTTGTGATCGAGTTTATCTTTTACAGCATCAGGCCTACAGCTTTACGTGTTTTTTAATGTCTGTGAGCCAGACTAAATCACTTAAACATAACATTCATCACATTGTCGGACATCTTTTTTGTCTCTGTGGTGCACAACTGCAGTAAAACATTAGGATTAGTCTGGGCTGGACACACTTGTTCCTCTGCCTGCCTCCTGTGTTGCAGTGTGTACTGCCTCTTGAACAATCAATAGGCAGCCAACATCATTCCAGCGTCATCTCCATGGAAACGAGCCCTAGTGGCGGTAATGATTGGGCCCCTTCTCAAAGGCTGCCTTTTTGTGATAGGACGATGGAAGTAGCCCTCCCTACCCCCTCCTCTCAGCGACACTCGCCGTCTTACACACACACACATTTTTCCCTTCGTCCTCATTCTTCACCTTTATGGCGCTGTAACCAAGATGGGATTAAGCAGCCTGTCGAGTCTTATTGCATCTGGATGAAATGCTTTTTGACACAGCAGCATCAATGAGGACGGACTCACAGCTGAAGAGTCAACATGCCACCCACATCTCAGCCTTGCTGAGAGAACGGGGACTGGAGTGGAGACCTGTTAGTTAGATCGTTCTCTTGTTTTTTTTCCCCATCGCACGTCTCTTGTTTGCTATTTCAGTTGGGCCTACACGCGCTGTTTCAGCGTCACGTAGGATAAGAAGTGGACTGGTGTTTTCCCTTTTCTGGACAAGTACCTATGAAAAGCACAGACAACAGAGCGCTACTGCATGAAGACTCTGAATCTAACGCTACACTGTGACAAATAGTAACCACAATATGTTCAAGAATGCTACCAGGATGATGACATTCATTGAATTGCCTTCACAAACCAAGGCCGAAAATATGTGATATCCCTTTGGAGCCTGATTGTCCTCATTTTGGAAAACGTCACAGTGCAGAGAGAGAGGAGGTACTTTACAACTCCTGGTTTATCTGTGACTGGTTTTGTCTTGGAGATGGCACACAGACTCTTGCTGTAACAGATCCCAGGCACCTTCACTAGTGCCATTTTTGTCAGCTTAAACTTAAACTTCTTAATGGGGATTTACACATTTTCGGCTTGCTGTTAGGTAACAGACAACCATGGCGATAACGGCTCTTTGCTTGGTGTCAGACACTTCACCTTAGCTGTGAAAAAACAAACCTGCTCATGAGCTGTTGGAGAAAGGGAGGACAGAGGCATCTTTAACACTTTGAAGTCAACCTGCCACTGCTGATCCGTGTAATTCTTCTCCAGCAAATGAAAAGCCTGCAATGGCTCGGTCTTGGCTGCCCACCTCATTTTGTCATATTGATCCCATCTGCGCTGTTTGAATTTGACAGAGAGTGATGTATGACCTGTGCACTCGGCCTGAGCAGCCTGAGTCTGCACCGGCACCCACAGAGATGGAGAGCCGTGAAGTGGCTGAACCTCTTGGACGACAACAGCGGGAGCTGAGGGGTTCAGAAGAGCAGGATAACAAGCAACATGGGTTATTGGACAAGGCACTCCCAGCCACGGCTAATATCACCTCAACATCATTGTTAGGAAAAAGGCACCACTCGCTTTATGCAAACCTTAATGGTTTTGAAGTAGAAGGCATCCGCAAGGTAAGTGTGGAACATTTGTTGTGTCTTGCAGTACCATTCTTGAATGTTGACATGAAAATGTTTGTGGCCTGTAGACATAGAGAGGCGCCTTGTTCTCTCAGTAATTTTAGTGTATCACCAGATTTCATCAAAAAACAAAACACTATGATGAAAGATTTTCTGGTCATTACTCAAACGGTGTTTGTAGTTTTATGACTCTTTTTACATCACAAACTATAATATATTGTCTGGTTCTAGTTGTATATAAAACAGATGTATTTTAGAGTTACATGATTATGCATGATTATGTGTGTGTGCTGCACATTTTCTTGACACTTAATCTGGGACAGCGTAGCAACTGTTGTAGGAACTAATTTCACACCTCTGCATATCCTGTTAGCGCAGAAGACCCACTTAACTGATAGCCAATTGAAAATCAATAGCTGACCCATGAGATTTTCTTGTTACTGATGGATGCTGCTCATATTGCTTGTACAATTAGATACATCAGTGGAACTGTCAAAATAAAAAAGTAGATCTCTTTAAAAAACATCCAGTCAATTGTTTGCATTGGAAAACATCAGCGCTTATTGATTGTTAGTGGTTTAAGTGATCTAAACACAGTTTGTAGATAAAGGTTGCAGATAGTACCTTGTTGGGTGAAACAGGCAGTACAATGTCTACTAGACTGAACAGCAATACATGACAGCTGAATCAACTTGAGCCATGTTGACTCAGTAGACCTTCACGTACACTGTACATATTCTCAGGGATGGGCAAAGATACATCAAAATGTATTTTCAAAAAATAAACCACAAAAGACAGCAGCCACGTCATGTACCAAATTAAACTAATGTATTTTTTTAAATCTCAAAAAAATCTCAACCTATTTGAGCCATCCCCTCACCAGTACACTGACTCAGTCAGTTAAGTGGACAGTGTTTGAGAGCAACAGCTTTTCTCTGCCTAATGAGTCATGCAATAAATCTGACCTAAGCAACCAGCTAACAGATCAAATATTTACATTTCCCTGCGATCACCCAGATGAAGGTTGGTTTTAAAGTAACCAACAGTTTCATGTTTAACTGCCAGTATGCTCTGAAACACTCTATTATATAGATTTTTTGTGCACAACCAACAAAAACATGACATAGGCTGAAAGTAGCAAGCTAATGTTAGCTGTGCGGCCTGCTACCTGGGTCAAATAGTTTGCTAAAACATTACATAAATTGGGAAACGATTTAGCCAAACAAACACCAACATTTAATAGGAACTGTTACCTACACGTTTCTCACCTCGACCTTCTTCTTTCGGGTCTAATTTCAACAAGTCTAGTTGCTGAGTAGCCACCAATCAGAGGCAGCATTATTATGTCATCACATAGACTTCTCACAAAGTATTTTATAGTATTTTTGCACTACAAAATACAAAACACCAAAGTATCTTGATACAAAATGGAGCCATTTTCATCAGTCCTATCAAATACAAATTACAAAATCATGTTTTGCATTTCAGATGTGTTTTACATACATTAATAATACTGCCCATTCCTGCACATACTTACTGTATGCGTGTCTCTGCTGTCTTATTTTATAATATATTTTATTTAGTAATTTGGGGCTGGCCTTTTGAATCAGATGGTGAATATATTGGAAAGGAATGCCTGCTAACAGTTCAGCATTTTTGGGTCATATTTTTCCAAGACTAGTACTACAATATTTTCTACCACTGCTTCTTCCATGAACCCCAGTGCTTTTTTTCTTTGTTCAATGGTTTGAATGTATGTTTAGGTGTAGCAGAATTTCATCATTAAACTAAGGTAGTAATCTGTGTGCAACATTGCCTTCTGTCTTCCCCACCCTCGCCACTTCATTATCCAATAGCCACAATCACAGCGTAGTAAAATCCCCTAATGAACTGTCAACACACAACACGGGACAAGATCTGTGGCCAAAGAGGCTGTGAGGGAGCATTAAGTGATTCATTAGATATTATTATTTGGCCATTTCAGACCAGTGGGGCTCTGCAGTTGTGTTTTTCTGCAGGGGGCTGTCACTCACAGATTATTGTTAGTAATTACAGCATTATTTGCAGTGGGGGCACCATCTTCTTTTGTTTTCTTATCACCAGTTCAACCCCTGATTGATCACTGTGTGTGTTCAGCAGGATACATTTTTATGAGAACATAATTAATCTGTGTAGTCCAATATACGAGGAGTAAAACATTTGTGCAAGAAGCAGAGCATGCTTACAGCTGAGAGAGAAACACCCACATGAATTGGCTGGGTTATAAATGAAGTATATAGAAAGATGGCTGGTTTTACTGTATATAGGTGATGTTAATCATCAGACCTCCAGATCCAGTCCGACGTAGCCCAGCAGTAAACGTTTGTTTTCCTATAATAAATGAACGTTTGGATCATTTATTTAAAGCATTGTGGGGATATGTAGACACGAGCTTGGACAAGATCGGAATTAAGCTTTAGTGAAAGACGAGCATGCCCCATCTTATAAACTGCTCTTAAATTTGTGGTCAATTAAGGCTCATCATTTCTAAATACTTGTCTTCTGAAACTTTTATGAACATTTTGAGAGAAACTGTGGAGAGCTTAGTCATGGTTGACGTATTCTACTGTAAATGTGTGTATGGGTTCTTGCACAAAGCCTTATAAGTTCAGAACAGATACTTATACCAAAATTAAACTCTGTGCTGATGTCAGCAGACATGTAAGTAGATGCGCACCACCCATTATTGACCCAAAATACATGAGAGCACTGGAGTGTATATTTAAGGCACAACAGATCTGTTGTGTGTAGTTACCGTGTTTTATGACCAAGACATTTAATTAAATAGTCAGATTTGTCACGATGATGTTGACATATACAGTTGTGCCTGGTATGAGTATTCCAGGGGCTGCAATTGCATCTGTCATCTAGAACCATTATAGGAAACCTATGGTAGCCTGAGTGCAAATTACATAAAGCAGTTGTCAGTGTCAGTCTTTCCACTTCACTGTAGAAAGAAGCGTGATTTCTCTGAAGGCTAATGAGCTAGTTGACTGTGTTCCTCTGTGATCCCAACTCTTTAACACCTGTCTGGATACCATATGGCTGCTTCTCTAGTATTGTTAGGGTTTACACACTTTCCCTAAATAACTTCAATGAAGACAGTTATTTTTCCTGATGGACCCCGTTTTCAGCGATAATGCCTTCCTGTGATTACGAAGCTAAAGGCCAGGCTGGCATAGTCTGAGATCCTTTGAGTGAGAAGTGTTTTTTTGTTCAGTGTGCTACCAGTATAAATACCTTCCAGAGGCTAGGAATCTTTGGTACCATTGCCACACACAGTTTAAACTCCAGCCGCTGCCTGATCTGTCAGTAAAGACAGTTATTGTCTTTAGAAATATCTATAAATATCTGGTTAGGTTGACTTTGGAGAATGTGCAGGCACGTTTCAGCTCTGACAAAATTCTGAAGCTGCCATTTGTTATATTTTAAAATGCTTCTGTTCACACAAGGAACTTCATTTAATTCAGTTAGCAGGGGCATTTCCAGCCTTGTAAAACCGGTACTTGTCGCTCATTCTGCCGTCAGATGTGGATAATAGTAAATATAGGCTTTGTTGCTTTGTCAACATGTCATTTCCCCTGCTGTGGATATAATGACAGAACTGATGCTCAGCAAAAATTCTGAAGAGCTATTTTGAGCCTGCTCAAAACAGCTCTGTAACAACTGCAGTCACATTTCTCAGGGCACTATTGAAAGCCAGCTTTGGTACTGATCCATTGCTAAATGCTGAGATTTGGGTGTTTGACGGCAGCCCTACAGGTCACCGCCGACCCAGTTTGTGCCCATGGGAGAACTGAAAGTGGAGCGGTGTGTCTGTGTAAAAGACCTGATTAAACCACGACTTTGCTCGTATTCTTCTGAAATGAATCACAAATCTCAAAGAGGATGTATTCATGGTAGAGTGTTTGGATTGTGAGTCACCCACTTATTGTTCTGCTTCTGATGAAGTATGTGATGATGAGCCTCCACTGTGTTAGACAGACGTGTAAATGGTTGATGAAAACAATCCATTTTAATTTTTTGTCTTTAGTCACATGGTTATTATGGATCCTTTCATTGTTGGAAGTTCATTGTATTGTCCCTGGAATTGATGGAAACATGACTGTGTGTATGTGTGTGCACATATTAGTGTGTTTTATTGGCCAGCCATGTAATGACTTGTGAATAATTGATAGAGCAGTGAGAGGGGACTCTCTGGAGTATTGGTCTCTCACCATATTCCAGGCCAAAAATCGCTGTCTGTCTGGTTGCTGTCTGACTGCAACGAGGCGCAGACAGACTCTCTGTGGAACAGGGGTCAGACATTGTGTTCACTGTCGCATTCAGCTGTGGAAGAATCAAGTGTGAAGATGCCTTGGTAGCTTTCATAAAGCCAAAGCTCTGTCGAAAATGAAAATTTAAGGTTTTTGCAGTATTGAAAATGCTCTTTACCCCTGCAGCTGCCCTTAAGCATATATCCTCCAACACCTAAGAATCTTTCACATGGCTCTTTAAAGGCATTAGGGCACACTGATTATCACACAGAGAGTGTCTGGCTCTCCCTCCTCACATTTACATCCATTAGCCTGCATACAGTCTGTTTCATATTTGGCATCCTCCAAGGGCTCTCTGCTGTCTGTGACATTTCTGAGTGATTTGGTCCTGCTCCCAAACTGCCGGCGAGATTAAACGAGTGATTACCTGTGTCCCCCTTCACAATGGGAAATGCTTTTTGCCTGGAGGAGGAAAGGGAGACTCATTTTGTTGACGCACTGAATGTCAAGAAAGGTCACTTAGGCCTTTCATTACTGGAGTGCCTCCACCAGATGCACATTTATTGACTGTGGCTGGTAAATGTTTGTTGTGGAACACTGTTATAACGTTTAGACATTTGAACGGAACATTTTTTTCAGACTTGACTGTCTTGACCCTCTGCCCTGTCCTAGACTGTGTGTGTGTGTGTGTGTGGGGGGGGGGGCTGCACTGTGTTCTTCTGAATTATGTTACATATACAGTCAAAGCCTATTTCTAAACCATGATATCACATTTAATGTCAACCTATCTCTTTCCTTTTGATTGTGGCCTTTAATATGCTACCTAATGTAATATATTAAAGAGCAATGTAGTGTAAAGATAGTGTTAACTCTTGAGTGTCCAAGGACAGTCCAGTCAATACATTGTAACTTCACCAACCCATCTATAAGCTGTAAATTTGTGCGTAGGTCAGCTATTGACAAAGACGAATATGATAGTGTTCAGTCATTTAGTGCGATAGTACATTTAAATACCTCTGTGAATGACAATGGTTAAGCATGTCCTTAACAATCACCTTTGGTGATACAGGAATGGGAATTTCCAGTGCACGCTAAGAATATGTCTCTATACTGGAAACCTCTGGGGGAATTTTCCAGCTCTTAATCAGTGAGCTCGGGTGATGAGATGCTGGCAGTGATGACAGTGTCAGAGGAGGAGGGGGAGTGATTTTTGGCAACATCAAGAATGGCGACAAGGTCCTTGTGGGGCTGGTTAGATGCAATTTTTCAATTAATTTTATGCACTTCCTTTTCTGGCCAAGTGCGTTGCAGCTTGTGCAGGACAGCCCAATCTGTAGAATAATTTGGCTAAATGGTGCGCCAATGTTTGCTCACTTTGATTGTTTTTCTTCAAGCTCCTGTTAACAATAACAGTTTAACTTTAGTCACTTTTAGGAGTAAAGGAGGTACATTTCCAAATACAGTATTATTCAACATGTGAATCGGTGTGTAATTTAATATGACGCTGTAGTGCATAAGCAAAGCAGAGTTTGTATAGGAGGGTGTGGATACTTAATAAAGCCAAGTATTGTGTATTATGATGACTGATGTGATTTTTAAATGTTAAAGCAGATCAAAACCATTTCAAAGTGTCTGATGTGCTAGACCAGTCTTGTATGCATATGCAATTTTCTCTGGCAAGATTAAGGGTAATATTCTTTTGAAGCTCTCTGTTGAACCTGTGGAGGGTTGGGGGAGAAACAAATCATCTCCACGACATCCTGCCTCCCCTCTATCCATTTTGTGCTGACACTGCAGGAAATGGAATAATTTGACGACCCCCTCCTACTGTTCATCTTTTGACTTTTTAAAAGCCAGATGTTCTCTGCATGTCTGACATCTTATTAAGCCCTTGGAGACTCAGAGGAGTGTGACATTTTTATTTGTGAACTCTGAGATGATGAGGCAGCCACGCGCATATGGATTTTAATTAGTGGGTCGGTAGGACAATGTAAGAAAGAAGCTCCAAGCTATAAGGCAGATAAGATCTGAAGGCTAAAGGGGTGAGTTATCTAAGTAATGTTACACCCACCATGCATTGCAGATGCATAGCTGCGATGGCTTCCATGTTGATTTCTTTACTTGGATTTAACTTTAAATCACTTTTGGCCTAACAAATGAATAATAATGTCTTCAGAGTCTAATGGTTGGAAATCTGGATATAAACTACATAGTTCGGACCTAAGATTATGTTCTGAAGTGTATGCACATCTCATATTCTAAATCTATAGAAGGGAAAAGGCACTAACAAGCATTTCCAGACAGCTCATTTCATTTTTGCACAACCTTACCCAGAGGACGTTTGTAAGAGGGGTGGTAGAGGTAGATTGCTGGACGCCTGGAGGAAATAAAAGGGTGTCTCGTGTTGGCTCTTTGTTCTCGGTACGCATTAGAGAGACCCCCTAATCTGTCACCGTCAGGGACCCCGGGGGAGATGAGTCGTGATAAATACAGGAGGGGATTTGAGAGGACACTTAAGAGGGCTTCTTCATGACTTATATATGAGTACAGGGAGAGAGCTGCTGTTAATAAAATACCTCGGGCCACAAACAGCTTTGTGGTTGTTTTCATGTGTTGTTTTTTTAAGAGATATTTCTCTGCTTTGTTTGAGAACACTGGAGAGAGAGAGCAGCCTTTCTGTTTGTTAACCGTAAAAAAAAGTTTTGCAGTGCCACAGATCCCAGATGAGCTAAAGCACTTGCCATAGCCTAGTTTCTTGTCCATTATATAAGGTGGATATTGCTACTTTGATCAATGTAATTGGTTTGTGTGCATAGAAAAATAATATGTATTAGAACATGTTCTCTATTATAGAAGATCAAAATGGAGTCATTCTTAAACTTGTTGTCTTTTGAGGATGCAGAGCAGTCGAGGAAACCTCATTAGAAAACCATGGATGCAGTAGGAGACAGAGATAAAGTGAGTCATTGATTTGGCTCTCAGTTGTAAAGCTTCATTGCTATTGGAAGTCCATTAGTATCCACTTCAGTGGAAGAGCGTCCGTTCCTTGCTAGCGATAGTTCTTCTGTTTCTCGCCTGTTTCTCTCCTGTGCTGGTAATTAAAACTATGTTCAGGAGGACATGTGGTGTTTGAGGGCTGGGTCCCCCGGCCTTTCCCCTTCCATTATTGCTGGGAGCATACAAGGCCTCGATTAATTAAGGCACATTTCCAGATTCAGCAGATTGCCTCCTTCATGCCAGTCCTCTGAGCGACACTGCTGAATGAAAGTCAGCAGTGTTTATTTGCAGGTTGTGCGTTATACATTTTTTAAAAAAAGAATCTATATCCTTCTGCAAAGCCAGAGTAAAGAATGTCGGATGATCATAGGCTGGCTCCGGGAAGCTCTCAAGAATTGTATATCTCTGAAAGAAGCCGCCTCCAGTAGTAGTAGACACTGAGACACATTGCAATAAAAACAATAACTCCTTTTAATGCTTCAGCACTGTGTTACTGCTTTCTTGAAGTATGCATGGAGCAGACCTGCTGAATTGCAACAGTGTTTGTACCTATTGTTTATTCAGTTGCTACAGTGTATTTCCAGTGCATTGGCAACCAACTAAACAAGTGTAAATAAAGGTTTTGAGATTTGCCCAGCCTGCAGTTGGTATATTCACTGGTGTTTGGATGTATTGCTTCAGTGTTTGACCCTGTGATTGCATGGGTTGCAGTTGATACAAACAGCATGGATGTTGGCTGAAATGATGCTGTAACACAATACTGCCACTTCATATGTCATGTCCAACAAAGAGTTAACAATTGCAAAACGTGTGTGTGTGTGTGTGCATGTCTGTGTCTTTGTCTTGCAGTCTCCTTAGAGGCTTATAGTGGGGGATTTCTAGCTGTCAGCTAAAAATGCTGATGTTGGTGTTTCTGTAGACATTTCCATACGCTATACAAAATCTCGCCATGGATCCCAGACAAAAGGATAATCTGGTTCTGAGACCTTATGAATATGTAAAAATTCCATGGATATTTAATGATCTATTCAAATCTTTGTTGATAGGTAATTAAAGACCCCTGTTGTGTCAAAAATATAACAAACATTTAACATCTGCTCTTCTGCTTTCCTTACAGCCTTTACTTAGTTTTTACATTTAATGTCAACATTTCCTGCATTTGTATTAAATTCTGCTTTTTTCCCACTGCCAAATACACTAAATATACAAATTAATACTGAAAAATATATGCCATCATTTCTATTTTCATCTAAGAACCCCCCCATATGTTTCTTTTAACCCTTTGTGATGCAAGAAATCACATAAAGCTCAGCAAAGATGGGAGGTTCCTAATACCTTATCAGAAACTCAACCCACTGCAATTTAACAAAACACATACAAATGGAGAAAACATGCTGCAAAAACAGAACACAACTAGATTCTAGATTTTTTTTCCAAATGGTGCACATGTGTTGGAAGCTTTCTTCATTTGCATGTGCTTTGTCTCTTTGTGTTTTCTTAGTTGCAGTGCATTAAGCTCTCAGGGCCACCATAAAAATGTATGAATAACTCTGTGAAGTTTTATTTACTAGTACTGCTGATAAAACCCTTACATAATAATGCACATTATGATTAGAGCAGAAACATACGTCTTATATATTTCTTGCTTTTAATGACTTGCTTATTTGAGATAGTAAATCTGTTCATATCCTGTATTCTCTGTATGAGCAGTTGTATAAAAAGACTTAATATGAAGGTTTGTCATAATAGATTGGTTTCTATCTACTGTTTTTCTGTTGTGGTCTATCCATGGTGTCTGTGTTGCTTCTCTACTTAGCTTACACTAAAATGCCCAAGAAAGGGATGAGTTCCAGAAAACCCTAAGCCATTTTGATTTAGACCCTTAGAGGCATACAAAACAGCAACTGACCCAGATAATTGAGAGGCAATTTGGCCTGCTCTCTTTATGAAGCTCAGTCCTGTCAGTGTCAGCCGGTTGTAAGAAATATGAGCAATGCAACTGGATAATTAGTAATAAGCCACTGGTGATGTTTCTCTTTAAAGTTACTCTTTTATTCTGGTGTTCATCTTGAAGGTTAATTTCAGTATTTTTAAACCTGGGCCTTATTTTCCTATTAACTCTGTCCGACATTTCCTCTGATGTCTTCCTACAACAATTCGCCTCACATGATATTTCTGAGAAAGAATTGTCCTTGAGCGAGACTTCCATTTCTGGTTAAAACAAGGGGTGTTACCGGGTGTCACTCGTAGGTATGCTTTCCATGATGTTGTCAGACAGTTTTAGGCTGTCTGGTGACAAGAAAGAAGCACTTTTTGTGGACATGATTTTGATGGGCACAATTGCCAAAGAAATACAATACAATACAATACAATACCACTGAAGCTGGTTCACTGCTGCCATCTGAGGCCATCTACTGTACCGATTCAAAAGGTTTTTCAACCCTCTTGTCGTTTCGACCCCAAAATATGTGAAAATAGGGCCCAGGTTTAAAAATGCCAAAATGACCCTTTAAGTTAGGTTGTTTTGATTGACCTTTAAGACTTCATTTATGATAAATGGGATCAAAGTGACTAAAGTTGCTTCAGTGAAATTCACTAACAAGGTCAGTATCATATGTTGGTGCTGGAACCACTTGCTGTCTTTTCAACCTGTAACAGACATATGATGGTAGAGGTTGTCCTTCAGTGGGTACACTTAGAGTTTTGAATACAAGTGTATTCCCTTTCTCGCTTGGAACCTGCAACAGTGTTGGGTTCAGTTATTTGAATCGGTGTCTCTCACACATACATATCTCCTATATAGAAAATTCAGTGTCACTGTAGATTTTGGAGTTTTTGTGAAAAGGGCTTTTGTATAAAAAGCTGTTCTACAGACATTTCTTTGTAATAATCTGAAAAGCCCAACGTGATTCAGCTCCTCTTTTAAGGTAGAAAAAACGGCCAGAGAATGGTCTTATGATGAAAAGCTGACCCAGATGCCGTAGAGGTTATTAACAGCACAGAATACCTCTCACACCAGCAACCAGTCAAGGCTCATCCACCCTGCTTTTATCAGCTGTACAATCAGTAAGGACTGTGTGGTTGCTTATAGGTATTGCAAAATCACATCTTACTTGGAATTTCAACAGAATTTGGCCATAATATATTGTTGATGCAAGCAAAACACTTTCCCCAGCTTCACAATCAAATACAATATTAAGTGTTTCAATCTGTTACAGTAATACAATACACTGATCATTTGAAATTGCTTAATAAAAGTTCCCATCTGTGGTACATGATGATGTGGTCTGGACCCTGCATAGTACCACTATGGTAAGCAGTGTCAGGGTAGTGTGTGTGGTGGGAGTGTGCGTTTTCTAATCAGCACTCCCTTCAGTTTTCTGCTTGTAGCCCCAATTACTGCAGACAGATTCAAACAGAGCGTAGGGAGATGGCTCCATTAGGCCCGTCTACACTGCCCAAGGCTCAGGCTCTCCTGACAGACGTTTGTGTACAGACCCCTGCCCTCCTGCTACTGAGTTACATCTGCCTTGTTTACTGAGCCAGGTCCATGTGGAAACTGTGCCACTGTAAGAGAGGAGAACTGGCTGAATGCTAAACACTGGCCTTGAGTGGACCTCACCACCTGCAGTCCTTTTCTGTGGCAGCAAGACAAGCAAGGGTGTGTTTTAGTCTGTAAGAAGCCAGCATTACCTCATGCCTAAAGAAAAGCCTCCGGTGTATTTCAGTGTGATTCCCGAGGAACAATTACAAGACATGGACGGACTCCAAGATCATTAGAATCAGAATGGAGACAGGCGGAGGCTGAGTTCACTCTGGCTGGCCTTCCTCTGAGGTGATTGATGGGGCTTTAGCATCGTTCTCCTGAGAGGAACACTGGGACATTGGGACCGGATGGCTACTCTAACTGATGGTAAAATAACTCTCAAGGACACAGAGGTTTACCTGAAAGCTGAGGCTAACTCTCTCTGAGCCATTTAAGATTGTTTGCTGTGTAGAAAAACAGCATATCCGCTTAAATCTGAAAAGCAAATCTATTTCTGCTAAAATTTAGGTGGCGTTATTAATTCATATTATAAGTGTGAGTGGTGTCTTGTGTTCTCATGCCAATGGCCTGGCATAGCAAATTTTAATAATGGCATCCTCATCCTCCACATTGCTATGGTACTACTTCAAAATGTGTTGTTTTTAGTACTTTCGCACCTCCTGTGTAACATAGGATTTGCTGTAGTTTGCTGATTTGTTGTTAGTTCTTCATTGTCTATCTTTACGTCTATCGCACACATAAGAGCCTCACTGTAATACTGATCCACACGGTACAGAGCTGTACTATCAGAGCTGTCATGAAGTCTGCTGCTGCGCTGACAACTGGTAATTCAAACTGAACACTTTGTGTTTCTGCTTCACCTTAAAAGATTTCCATTCATATTCAAACCTACTTTTAGATAATTTTCTTAATTTTACCCCCTTCCTGTGTCATTCCTTCTGGTCACAGCTGCGGGTTTCCCAGCCTTAAGGAAAGCTCATTTGAGCTGCTTTATATTTTTAAGCCTGTCCTAAAGTACAATGTCATTTTGTTAGGAGTTGTTATTTACAGGAGTGTTTTGTGTCTTCGTGCTTTTTAAATGTGTCTAATATACCATAATCACATTACAAAGAAGATCATTAACCAGATAATTTTACTTCGAGCACTCCCTTATGCCTAACATTACAGTACAAGAGATAAATCAAACCGAGACAGTTGAATAAGCAGCGTCCATGTCCCAGAAAAATCCATGTATCGTCAGCAAAGAAAATACTCTGATCATGAAGTGCTGTTTAAAGGTTTTTATGACAAGCTCTGCACGTTTGTGTGTAGTTTCATTATGTGCCCTTATACATTATCTAAGGAGGATTCATTTTCTGCTTATGATCCAGAGAGTGTACAGAGAAAGGCTAGAGGGATTTATCACAGTACCACCATGTTTATGTTGTTAAAAGTACCAAAAATAACTGTTGGAGGCATTAGTTTCAACAGCATCAACAATAAAGACCCATATAAACAATTATGGCATTTTGCCTCAATTTCTCTTCCAGTAGCTTTACAGTAAATGTCACCCTGTGCATTTGATGTGAAGCAGCGGCAGTAGAGATGTTAATTTGCATTAGCTGTACAGCTCTGACACAGTGTAAACAGAGTAAACAGTTAACAGTGAGGGTGTTTTCAGTAAAGAATTGTGCTGGATTACATGAACAGAATGTATTGTTTTACTCTTAATCCCCTTGTGTTTAAGTAGGTGCAGGAAAGGCAGGCTCTACCACTGCCAATACAAAGTACCATATAGAGAGATAATTACAGATTACAAATGTATTGACTAGGTATTGCATAAGAAATGTGGACGATAAATAGGGTTTAGATTTAATTAAAAAGTTAACGATATAATTTAAATTTGATTTGGTTTAAAAGCTTCTGCAGTTTCCTTGTCAAATATATGTGGCACAGTCATGCTTTGAATAATGAGATGACATTTTGTCCTACAGTACCTCAGCTGGTGCCAAGATGTGCCCAAAGAGAGTGTTCAAGTTTAAGGAGAATGTACTTGCTGACTCAATGCCTGTATTGATTATGAATGTCTTCCACAAAGCATCTTTTTTTGCCTAGTGATCACATCTTTGCTTTGGCTGCAAGCTTTTCACAACTAATTTAGACCGTGTTAAATTTACTAAAACATGCACTTATTTTGGAAAACATCAGCTGATCCGGCTGTCCCCGAGTTATTTTGCATAATTTATATCTTATGATTCAGACACTTTGATGTGAAAGTTATGCTACTGCTTCTACAGTTTTATTTTTTATTACTTGTTTCCTCACCAGATCGTGTGTTAATGATTTCAGTCAAAATATCGTGTCAGCTAGTCTGTATGGTCTCAATCTGAAAACATATGGTCTTTCTGGCTTGAGTTTGTAACCCACTAACTAGGTATTCAAACAGGATGTCCAATGTTACCATTATAATAGTATTGGAAGATGAACACGTTGGAGCCTCAGCTGCTGGATTAGTAAACAGCTGGTCATTAGTCTTGACTTAAATCACAGGTACAGTAGATTAAAAACCCTCCAGGGAGCCACCAAGGTCGCCCATCATCTGCAGTCACCAAGACAACATAATCTCACAAGATGATGGTCACGTGATTTTTATACCACACCGTGTCATCAGGATGTTTGATATAATGTTAGTCTTTGTGCTGTTACGAAAGTGTCATTGTGGCAAGGGGCTGTTTCAGGTTTGTAATGAGGTCCCAGGAGGATTATGGAGACATAATGGAACACATTTGAACAGGTTTACTGGTGTTTCATGTGTGGAGCCATCTGTGTGCTTTTGTCATGCTGAGATATGTGGTCAACGACAGTTAGTCTTGAAGAAACGCCTTCCTTACCTTTTACCAGTAAGGACATGCAGACTACCTCACACTATTCAAATTGACCACAGGTGACATGAGGCAGTATTACCTTTCTCAACAGTAATTTCTGTCTCATACTAGGTACCCAAAGTCAGTCTAGTTGACTGTTTAGTTGAAGGTGTTTCACTAAAACAAAGCCTCTCCTTACCTCCACCTTATCTGTTCACCCTGCCTATCCATCTGCTCCTACTGCAGCCATTTCATTCATGTGTGCCAGGTCCACTCTCAACCCTTCCATCTGAGCCTCAGGGCTCATTTAGAGCATCCCTGTCAAAGAGGCTGGGTGCCATCATTGAAATGAAATGAAGATTCAAATGAAAGAGCAATCTTAGTTTTCCACCACTTCCAGGTTTACTACATGTGAATGAAAGTCTAGATCACCACATTGACTTTCTGCCACATATACTGCATACAACTGACTGCAGTCACTAAATATACACTAGGTTTGGAAATATCTTTGGGAAATAGTTGGATTCCTTTGTCAGTTCTTCATTTCTTACTAAACACTGTTCATCACAGTCCATCACCCTAACATGTGAAATTATCAAATGTGGCTATCTTTTCAACATGCTAATGTCAGTGTTTCGGGTGTATGGTCATTTTTAGAGTATCAGTAAAGCAGAAGTGAGGTGAAGATTCATCTGTCCTCACAGCAACAAACCCAACAAACCAAAGCACACAGCTAAAACAGCACTCACGTTCTTTGAGACAATTCACTTAATGTTCTTGAAAGGAAAACCTAAGCCTGGACTTGGGCCCAAAAAAAGTCTAGTAAGAGACCCAAAGATCACAGTGAATTGTTATTCCTGTCCAGTTTGAAAGAGCTATCTGCAAGGAAGAAGCAAATTAATTTTAAGAGCACGTTTTAAATTACATATACAGCATAAAATAACAAAATGAGTGAAAATGTTAATTACTATTAACTAATACTTTATGAAACCCCTTTGTGATCACCTCACCCTTGTTTTTTTCTCTCTCATGCTCGGTCTGTCCTTCCCCTCTCTCCATAGCAGATATGAGAGCAGAACTTTCCTTCCTCTTTTACTGAGTTAGTGGTAGGCTGATTGAGTTGGTCTAATAAAAACGCCTTTTTCATTGGGCTGTCTGTCTGCCAACATTAGATAACACTATGTAACCATAGGCTGACAGCAGAGCGGGGCTTTTCAGCAACATGATTTAAGTCATTCTCGAAAAACTCGAGAGAGAAACTCGATCCCTGTTTCACTATTTAAAAGACAGACTAACTGACTGCTCTTGTGCGTTGTGGTGTTCTATAAAAAACAAAAGGACAGTAGTCTGTAAACTCTGCATTTATCTTTGCTGTGCTTGTTTTTCAGAATGGTACTGACCATGGGTTCCTGGTGCGCCAGAACTCTGAACTCTTGCGGGCCCTCGATGAGCTGGAGAAGACTTGTACCACACTGAGGGAAGAGAATGGCCTGCTGGTAAGGCTGATAATAACAGAGAGTTTGTATTCTTGGCTGAAGGCTTCTTATAAAGTTGGCCAGATGCACACAAAGGGCCGACAAAACATTCAAAATGTGCATTGTTTTAGTTAGGTGCTGTTTGCCCCATTTTCTTTTTTCACAGTTTTTATTGAGTTTATAAATAGATCATTATTGTTTTGTCAGTGTGTCGGCTTTTACCCGTCTTATATCTTCTGAATTTCCACTGGTAACACAGGTAGATGTTATAAAACTCGACTGCGTGCTTCTGAATCCCTCTTCAAACCACTAACACGCTTTTTTTGTGACTTGCTTGTTTAGTTATGCTGTGTTGGTGTTATATTAGTTGCTGCAGGCATTGTCTGGTGATGATATTTGTTTCCCGTGTGTTTAGCGGAAGAGCAGCGCCCCAGAGACTGAGGAGAAGGTCAGACGGTTGAGGAGAAAGAACACAGAGCTGGCTGTTCTTGCTAAGAGGCTGGAAGAGAGGGCTCGAAAACTGCAGGAGGCCAACCTTAAAGTGGTAATATATAAATAAGTATAAATAACATACTTTGAACATTTTCACAGCAAACTGCGTTGCCCTCAGTGAAAGTAATTTCAAACTTGATGTGAACGCTGGCTGAATCCCTTTAGCATATGCAGTAGCTTGTTAGCTAACTGAAAAGGAAGTAGGCAAGCAGTTTAATACACTGTACTGTTCACTGTACCAGGGGTTTACAAACACAAAAATATTCCGTAGCTCCAGCATAATGTATGTCCATAGTCCCTGACTACTTTTTAATATACTAGGTATGATTGCTTATGAATTGTTTCTGGACGTCTTTTTATTAGATACAGATTTTTGACTTAACAGAGTAGGGATCCTGAGTGGGAAAGAGCTTCCGGTACAAGTCTGTGCTGAACAGCAGAAGTTAGAAATACAGTAGTCTAGCAAACAATTTGAGGGCCACTTATGTTTATCCTGGCTGCTACGGCCACTGGCTGCTGTGTGTTCTGAGTGCACCTGTTCACCAGGCTGAGGGAGGGATGTTTCCCCTCCCCCCTTACCTCCTGCTGCTCACTGAAGGGCAGAGCAATGTAGTTCTGATAAAAGGACACCAACAGAAGCTGTAAAGACTTGTAATAGTTTGCAGCGGTCAATAAAGTTCTGTTTTAGCGTTGAATCTAATCACAAATGTATTAGAAACTGAGTTAGTTTGCTTTTCTATTTGGTATTGTAATCAAAGTAAGAACCAATGATTTGTCACGAAACACTAAACGCTCTAAGCTCAGTAGTATTTGACTACTTTACAGGGATGTGTTTATAATGCTGCCCCTGTCTGACATTGTATGATATTCTAACTGTTCTTTTCTGATCTTTGACCATATCCACTGTCTTTGGCAGGACAGCACTAGTAGCTTTCGCTTTCCCTGCACCACTTGCCAATACCAGACTTCTACAGCAGTAATTCCTGCATACCAACATGAGACTTTAGAATGTTGAAAGAGCTAGGTTCATGTAAAAGTCTGAAAATATTCTGATGAAGCCGAGTCTTCTATGAAATCCTTTCTGGTGATTAATACACAGTGCCCTTTTGCTCGTGTGTAGGTGAATTCCCCGTCACTGATGAGACCCGGGTCAGTGGAACAGTACAAGAGGGCGTTTGCCCGTCAGCGAGCTCGTGACCTCGCCCAACACGCCGATGCACTGCTGTCTAAGGACAAAGAGATTGCTGCCCTACAGCAAGAGTGCAGAGAGCTGGAGGCACGGCTGGGCACCACTAAGGTACTTATTACACAACTCCTCAGGCACTACTTTACTTTGGGCACTGCTTATTCTCATTTTCGACTGAAAGCCTTATTTAGAATAGGCCACTGCTCTTCTTAACGTCTCATCTTCAATGATCATCCAAGTTTTTACCTCAGTTTCCTATCTAACCCTGCTCACCATCCCCGCCACAGGCTCATAATGCCACAAGCTCGCTCTCTGCTGGACAACATGGGAACTACTCATCCTGACCCCCTCCTAAGCCTGTATTACGAAGGTTGCGTCACTGCCTGTGACTAGATGACAGTGCAGGAATAGGCTGCCTTTGTACGTGCCTGTTTTTAATTACTGGTACAGTGACTTAGGAACTCATTTTTCCTGAATGTGAACATCTGTCGGGTTTAATAAAGAAGGGTCTTGCAGGGTGAGCTGTGCATTGATCTAGTGAGATTGACCTTGCCAGATCCCATATTCAATCTAAACACAATTTCACCGTGTGATAAGGGTTGATAGGGAGGGAGGGTAAAATGGTCTTGAATGGGAACATTTGATTATAATGTCGAAATGAGATGACTTTGATATTTTGTCCGTGACCCAGAATGATGCATGTTTTTGTTTTCAGCTATGCAGCTTTCCCTCTGACTGTTATATTCACAAATTTTTTGATTCATAGGGGTAAATTGAACACTATTTTAAAGTGTTTTGAAGTCAGTTTGCAAAAATGGAGACTAGATCAAAATATATGTGATGGCATACATATTAATGTTAAGATAATAATGATGAGATAAAACAACTCAAATTAAAATAACTACAATGTGCTAAATTGATGATGTCATTGTCTTATGGATGTCTTTGATGCATATGTATGTCTTTGCAGGGCTCCCCTGTTCCATCTGGCAGAGTGGAATTTGAGAGGCTTCTCAGGGAGTCTCAGAGGGAGGTGCTGCGGCTCCAGAGGCAGCTGTCGGTCACATCATCCAGACATCAGCACGACCATAGTCCCGATCCTTGTGGCCCAGAGAAGTGTGGGGAAACTGGGAAGGAGGAGGGGGAAGAGAAGGTAAAGTCAGTCCCTTCATGTGAGAACACAGCACAACTCTATGCTGACCCCTGTTGGTCTTAAGCAACTTTGATAAGTGAACTTGCACATTAAAACTGATCATATAAAATCAACTGTAATTTTTCACATCAGATCAAAATACCACTGGCTAAGCAACTTTTATCATAGTTGTAGTGTAGTGATGATCTTTTTTTGAAAATAAAAGTATGCATATACTGCAACCAAAGTCAGTGTAAATGTGCAAAACCTGTAAAACTTTTTTGAGGTTCAGCAAGTGAGAAAACAAACACAGTCTAGGTCATGTTTTTACACCTAGAAGCGTTGACGCTGTTGGTACCACAGTATAGTTTGGATTATACGTTGTTTGGTAATGTCAAATTTAGCCCGCAGAGGTTTTCAGAAACCTAGTGTATGTTTATGTTGGCACGGACGCAGTTTTACAGCGTTATATAATGGCCACCCTGTTGGACCCGATACTAATCTGCCACAAGCCATAATGAGATGATTCCCTGTCTTGAACTTGGGCCTGATCAAAGATACGGTCACACAGTCACTCTCATCCTCACTGTATTTCATACTGATCTATTCAGTTCTTAGAAACAGTCCTTCACTGTGAAGTGACGCTCAGATATGTAAGTCACTGGCGAGTTACAATAATGCACATATATCATAAATATATGAATAGGTTACATAATGCAGAAGAGATATGATTACATTTTATTGGCTGCACCACTGTAATAGGAGAAATGTCATTTACCTGGGGTCCTCTTGAGTGGTACATTTAAGGTATCATTTCGGGCTATTAATTTCACTTTACATCACTTAAAGGCATACAACTTATTCCTGGATTGTTTTATGAAATTCCCCACTGCCTGTGAAGTAGAGTAAATTCTCTGCCTGTGAAGCTCAAATGAGAATGCCGATTGTGGTAATCTCTCGTTTGTGGGACGCACACACGCACTCCCAGAGGCACGCGCACACCCAGAAAGGGGCCATGTTGTGTGAACTCTAATCCCCTCTAACAACAGAATGGTACAGTCCAGTAATCCGCTCTCTGTTGCTGTGGCAGCGGTGAGAGGGTTCTGGGTGGTAGGTAAGACTCCAGCCGCACTAAAGACTTTTCTATCTCGCGCTGCTCTGGATAACTAGCAGGCCAAGGGAAGGCTTGACGTTGCCACAGATCACACGAAAGGGGTAGGTCATCTTATGCGTTTTGTTGTCACTGCGTTTAGGCCTCAGCGGTCCGCTGTAGTTCTCATTGGCTAACCTCGTATGTGTGTGCTTGGATGCAAGGCTGAAGCTGTGCAGGACTCAAAGTTGAGACTTAACACTGAAAACTAATCAGTGTCATGACGACTCTGGAGTGTGAGAGAATTGGCTCAAGGCAGCCAGTGCTGCATTTGTGTTAGATGTTAAAATCACCAGCTTATTCTTAAAGATTATTAGTACGTTATATGTCCCGTGTTAGTATGGCAGTATGACTCACAGCTAAGGGGATTTTTCTTTCAGGTCTCATAGCTGATATTTTTTTAATATTCGTTTCGGTAAATCCTGTGATAAATCCCACCCTTGTCTGGGATGGACTGCCACTTTCTTACAAATTAGAAAGACAGGACATGCATGAGGCCTAGTCAAGGGCAGCCTGTCAGAAAACTGGTTTTATAACAGTCATATTTTGGAGCTTCCAGATGCAGATTTTTGACAGACCGACTTAGTGACAGGGTGGTAGAGCGTTTGATTGGTGGACATCGATATGCTCCGTATTAAAAAGAAAATCAACGGCCAGGCCAATCCATTAAGGTGCTTTTAAAAGAAGTGATCCAGTTACCCGTTTCAGTAGTCTGCAGGGATTACACCAATGTGCTTATGGCATTCAGGGCCTGCTGAATGGGATCTGACCCTGCTTTAGTATGCATGGGCCCAAGGTGTACTTGATCCTTTAGTATACATGGACCACATCAGTATGAAGTGTACACAACGGCAGCTCACTGTGTGAAGCAGTGTGCAAGAGGTGAGCCTGTAAGCTAGGACCTCACACATGGCTGCATCCTTCAGCAGGCCATTAATTGATAATGGTTTATATGACTCTTTACGCATCCAGCAGGATTTCAGTATTTACTTAATATCTACAATATCCATTACTTTGATTATCATGTTTTTATGCATGCACTGTTACATTGTTAGTCAATGTATCAGTTTTGCCACATCCCCTCAGTTCCATTCACTTTTAAAAATATAGTAGTTTTTTGTGACTAAGAAGCCAACTTTTTGCAAAGTGGCAAATAAGCATTTCACTTTGTTGTCCAGTTCGTCATGTTACATTGATCATTTAGCATTTGCGCTGAACACAGGAGTAGACAGGCGTTTCTGATTTCTGTATTTTTTAAGTTTAAACAAGCTCTAGTGTGTTGTCTTTTGTTACGTTAGTTGTTTGGACCAATTGCCCTGTCTGTCATAACCCAATCAAACCAAAAACACACCAAAGCAAGACGCCTCTAACAGGTAAAGTCTGTAAAATTTATACAGCTAGGGAATGTATGAAGTGAGCAGGA
Source organism: Lepomis gibbosus (assembly GCA_029875015.1). Classification (NCBI taxonomy): domain Eukaryota; kingdom Metazoa; phylum Chordata; class Actinopteri; order Centrarchiformes; family Centrarchidae; genus Lepomis; species Lepomis gibbosus. The sequence goes on along the minus strand of JAPMOB010234391.1, from coordinate 30,278 downwards.
ACTGTTCTTCAAGGCCAAATCTTTGAGTAATTACATATTCATACTGTATGAAAGTCTGATTTAGAACTCAGTGCTTGAATGAATAGTAAACAGGATTACTCACTAAAAATATTAAAGCGCATCTAGTCCTATTCATTTCATACATTCTAGCAAATTAAAGTACATATAAGTTCTATTCACTAATAAATGACTGCTACTTTAGGTAAAATGTATTATCTCTTACATTCCTCTATTTAAATAGAACAAGTTTTCATGCCAGGAAATATTGTGTTCCTCTAATTTTGGTATCCAAGCTCCTTATTTAGCGTTAATCTGTAGAATAATAATGCCTGTTAGCTGTAATTGATTATATATTAATTGCAGTGCTACTACATTTTCACTCAGAGCTTTTGTCCTACCAAAATACTGTCATTGATTTAATTTTACTCCAGGAGCAGCAGTGTATGGCATGGCATCAATAATATTGTGTGTGTGTGTGTGTGTGTGTGTGTGTGTGTGTGTGTGTGTGTGTGTGTTTAAAAGAAAACATTCTGGTATAATGTTTGTACAAATATGTCACTGTGTTATTCGTAACACTTTGAAATCAGTGGAATTCATGGATTAGTTTTTGAAAGCACTGACATACTAGATTTGATGCTAACTGTAGCAATCTTAGACTTGTCCCATTTACTTTCCCAGAAATTCCACAACATGGCATTGACTGGTTGGTTGATCATTTTTATTTAATGAAACACCAGCACGGCACAGTAAATCAGCAAATCAGTGTACAGTTTAACTATAACATTACATTTTTGTATATTGGCCCTGATAGGACTGAACAGGAACTAGCTATACGCTTATTTTATAAGGGCTCAAACAAACCACAGCTGTGTATCTTACCTTAAACCATGTCCCCATAAAGGATGGGATGTTTTATTATAATTGTTCAGATATTACTATTTCTGCAAAAGGCAGCAGGTTTATATTAATGCAACAATTTAAAATGGTTCAAAAGGCATTACTATTTGTGCTTAGAAATGTATACTATGTGAATCTGTTGCAGCGCTGATGATCTTTTTCCTTAATCGTCCTTCCTTAAATACGGCGCCATAACCAAGTACATGCACAGTTTGTTAGGTCACGCCAAGTTTTGTTAGGTTAGTGTGTTGGCACATAAACCTTTGAAATCATAATAGCCTAAGCCTTGGTCTAATGCTCTCTATGACAGGCCCTTTATTCCTCATAACATTGTGTAAATAAGGCATTATGTAATATTCCCCCTGTGTGCTCATTCGTCAAAACCATGTCAGAATTATATCACACGTCACCTGAACCCTGATTATATTTGCTTTGAACTCATCATTGTGAGCTCTCACATTCAGTTTAGAAAAGAGATTGCTCTTTTAAGGGATTTAAAGTGTAGACTGATAGCAAATGTATACCATGATTGTAATATGTTATTATATGAAAGTACCCCAAGTTCTTGGTGTGTTTTGATTACATTTTACTAATAGTATGAAAAGTTTAGACTCTCCTTATTTCCCCTGTGGTAGACATAGCTAAGCTGAATCGGGTTTAGTGAATGCAAGGAAGGAGTTAAGAAAATAAGAAGAGCTGCAAAGAGTATTGGAATAATCATTTAAAAGGATGTTTTGTTCAGATTTGCATAGGGTTCTTACCTTGGCCACCACGTATGTGTCACTCCCACCATGGCGCATGGCTGCCAGATTGTAGCAGCAAACTCCACCCACTTAAGCCTGCCCACTCAATGGGTATGAAGCGCTACAAGCTAATTAACAGTCACGATGGGCTGGTTTAACCAAGCCTGACCAAATACAAAGGAGGGCATTTCGCCAGGATGCAGGGATCACCTGCCACGTTTGGACTTGTGATGGATGTGACAGGATCTTTAATGGCCACCAGCAGGAAACGGGAGAAGAAAAATCTGCTCTTGTTTAAAGCTCTATTCCTGTTCACTGTTTTTGTACAGGGGCCAATGGAATTAGTGCCTCCTGCTGGCCTTTCGTCACCACTACTAACACCATCTGGTCTCCTATCCAAAAGATAAACCAGGGACAGCCTTGCTTAACTTCACAGACATGCCACCAATTTGGTACTGAACAATGAAAATGGGTTATCTACCCCATATTGAGGTCTTCCGTATCGGCCATGATGCTTGAACATCAACAAAGTCTTACAAAGCTTCATCCTCCCTGATGTAAGCTCCTTCACATGTGAAAGGAAAACATGCTTACACCATTAAGCACCTGCATGTTTAACAAATAGGCATTTAACTTTGGTTCTGCAGGTGATGGTAATACAGTTGTCTTCCATAGAAGCCATTCTGTCTATTATATGTAGGTTTCTTTTAGTGACAGTGTGTTTTCTAAACATAACAATGACAGTACACATCAGCCAAAAGAAAGGACTCTTTTCAAATCAAATCAGAAGTTTCTGTTTCTTTCTGGAGCTACAGGGACTGAAACTCTCTAATCTTCAGTCTCTCCAGAATATCTATACTGCAACATGATAGATTAAATGTTTTAACTACAAATTGGTTGGCAGTTTTCAGCTGTCCCACTGTAATTGCACAGATCAATATTTGTATCATATGTATCTAGTGTGTGAACATACTCATGAAATGTAAAACAAACCAAAAAAATAGTCCTTGGTCCCAAAGTATCCCTCAATCCAAGAGAGTGTCACTGCTGACTCTTTTATAACAATGTCATCATACATTGGACACCATTGCTACCGAAGCATAGAGAGACAAAAAAAATCTGTTTTGTTACATTTGGTAGATTTGTTAGACTAATTCTTTTACTATTGTGTTTTTTGAAATGTTAAAATTTCAAAACTAACATCTATTGGAAGCGCTGACAACACGGATCAAAAAGAATCATTTATTTAACAAGTGAAAACTGTGGCTGAAGGCTGGAGTGACAGGCCTTTTAGTCACTAACAATGTAAAAGAAAGGAGAGATCCCCTGTGCAGCACGTGGCAGAGCTCATTTGATCCTGTTATTGGGTCATGGCCTTGGCTGCACTAGCACAGTTCTACTCTGAGCATAAGTAGGTTTGCTCTAAAATTAGATACTGATTCCCGACTCTTAACCCTTAACCAATGTCAGCCTGACCCCCACCTGGAACTAAGACAAATCATACAGTTTATAAAAATGAAAGAATAAGAGTAATTAGCTACTTAAAGTAGCCTACTGTGAAACATTCTAGTCATTACACCCAGCCTAATTAGAAAGGAGACACTTCCTGCTAATGTGTCATATGTTGCAGGATAGAGGGATTCCCCCTGGATTATTCATTGATTGTAGTTGGACCACTGGGAAGGAGGCTTTCTGCTAATCCCTCACTCACAGTGGGGGTGTAGTTTTAAGTGTTGCTGTCCAGTATAACAATTATATATTTGCTCCCTTCTCAGGACTTGGTCATGTTTTTAAGATAAGAACATAATCTTTTTTTTGTACAATACCTTGGATATTGACTTTTCAAGATAACCTCTGTAAATGTAAAGTGACTGAGCGAATGCTTATCCCTGTCCCTGTCAGGTTGTAGAAGAGACCCCGAGTGTGGTATTAGATGAAGCTCCATCCAGGTGTGAGAAGACTCCCGGAGAGGAGGAGGAGTCGGGGCTGCGAGTGACGCCCCAACCGGGCCTTAGCCCGAGCCCCTCCCATCAGGAGGAACGCACAGAGGAGCAGAGCCTACAGTTTCTGGTGAGAGCATCTACGACTGTCCTTCGCCGATATTCCAACAATTCAAACCACATCAAATTTTCCAGAACTAACATGCCATATTTGTTTTATTTTCTGTTTGAATTATAATATGAATATTAAATCTAGTTGAGGACAAAACCGTGCATGAAAGCAATTTGTTCATAAATACTTATATAAATACTTGTACAAAATAATCAATTATAATGCATGGTTGTTTCTTAAAAGGGTCAGTAATGCACAGGGTTACTAAATGTCACCGGCCTAGCATTTATATAAATCCTTTCCTCCAAACAGTCATTTGTGAGAGTCCTACACACCTCTTAGCAGCACATTTTAGGAATCTAGCTTTGCTATCCTCTTTGCATTTTTGTGTGAAACTGAAGCTTGATTTCAGTGCTGTCACTGATCTGACTGCCACTGAAGGAAAAACTATGGTCAGTTATGTAATGCTGGGATTATTTTGATCTTGTCCCTTGGAAACAGAAGAGTAGCACTTTGCCCTTGCTGATTCTACAAGTGGGTCCCATGGCTTAAATCTGCTGTATTCTCTCTCAGCTCTGTATTTACTTTCTATTTCAGGATGGAAAATGGAGATTTCAGACATGAATTGATGTTTTGTTTGTTTGTTGACGTTGAACATCACATCAGCTAAAATTTAAAAAAACAAACAAAAAACATATGATACATAGAGAACTGATTACGCCATAGCAACAGTATCAGTAACAGGCTGCAGTTCCGCCCACCCTTCACTAAGCCATGCACATAGAGTTATTGTGTTTTCATGACATCTGCACTACTGTCAGTGCTCCCACTGATGTGTCAGTAGCATTTTTACAAGCTGGTGGCGCAGTTTTCTGAAGAAGTTATAATCAATCTGTAGATGTACAACTGTATTTTCTTAAAAGGTGTGGTGCTGCTTCTAAATTTGGTTTGCTCAAATGCATCATTTCTGTATAAACAGCTTTCTCATTTCAACAAGGTTGTAATCAAACCTGCAAAATGATGAAGAGAATGAAGTATAAACGGTAATTTCTGTCTGTAAATCACTTGAGAAAAAGTGGAATCTTAGATAGTGGTACGTGTAAAGCAAAGCACAGCAGCTGAGTAAACTCTGAGCTCCCGCAGAAACAATGTCAGCCCAGAAAGCACGCAGGAGATATTTTTAGCCACTCTAGCGACGTCTGTTAAGTCCACCACTTTGAAATATCTCAGCAGCTATTGGATGGATTGCCATGAAATTTGTTCCACACATTGATGGTGCCATTCAAGGATGAAGTGTAATAACTTGATCCTTTCACTTTTCATCTGGATCCATCATCAAGTCAAAATTTTAATTTGTCCACTACTTTGGTTTATGACTAAATAAATGCAAAGCGGATGATATTATATCATATATCAGCCTAAGCTGTACTTAGTGTTCAGTGCTAATTAGCAAATCTTAGCACGCTGACACTCTGACTTAAGAACGTCAAACTGGTAAACATTGATACCTGCTAAACAAACAACAGTTGGATTAAGTTTATGGGGAACAGGACAATCCAGATTCAGATCTAAATCTGAAAAACAAAAGTTAAGTTGGACCGCCAACAAATGAACAGTGAGAAGTGTCTTTACTGATTGTGGAACAGCTGACAGTACAAGTTCTAGCCAGTGCAACCGACATTAAGCTTCACAGTTGCGATTTGACTATACAACAGAACATCCCTGCTTGATGCAAATTATTCAGAGCTGTGACGGATGAAACAATCAAGCAAAGCAGACCACAGATTGCAGTCTAATTATCATTATTGTCTGGCTGTGTCATCACTTATGGGAGTACAGTATCTCTTCCAGTCAGCTGCTGGTGGTCTGCAATTAGCCTGTCTTTTCGGTAGCTTCCCCCCACATAGCCATAGTGGTAATACTTGATTGAGGTCCTGTGGCCGTGCTGAAATAAGCTGATTTTTCCTATGCTGGTCCTGCATGTAAGCTGCATTTAGAATAATTAAAGGACGCTAAGCTTTGTAATACCTCATCACTGTCATGTCAGAGGTCAATATGGAAACTAAAGCAATGTATTCTGCAGTGCAAAATAGCAAAATATAATGCAAATCATCTGTTATTATATTACATATTGCTTTTCATGGGTTTTGCTCTTTAACAGTACATCCTGCTCTAAAGGCAACATTGTTTGTGAGTTTGGCTGCTTAGTATGCATTTGGAATATACTAATATACTATCGATCATGTAAATAACTAGATCTATTTTCAGAGCGATATTAGATTTAGTTTAATCAACTGTGCTTTGTTACCATTGTTGGTTCAGGAAAGTGAGCTGAGCAAGAAGAGAAAAGAATGTGAAAACCTTGAGCATGAAGTAAAGAAGCGACAGAAGAGATGTCTGGATTTGGTAAGCAGTCTTCTTGCTCCAGTATTTCCTTTCGCACTCCAGTGTGGTTTAGGCATAACCGTAGTGGACTTGACGCTGACTTGGAAGAAATACATTTCCTTAGCTTTATCTGAACGTTGTCTTGTGGTTTGGTAACAGGAGAGCCAGCTTGAGGATGAGCGAGGCAAAAATGAGCAACTAAAGGAGGAGGCAAATCTCCTCAGGAGGAAGGCACAGCTGCTCGACCAGGTCAGTGCCTCCCTGCCCTGTCCAGTGGGTCTCATTTTCACAGATGTGTCAATCAGAGCTGTCAGCTAGAAATATTTAGCTCACAAACTAAACGCTGAGATCTGGGGATGCAGTGACATCACTAGAGAGGAGCTCAGGATCAAGCTAGAAAAGTGGTCTGACAGTCAAAGAGTTTGTCGGCCACACTTCAGATTGCAAAACTATTAAAATGGTTGCAAATAATGATATTCCTATAAAATGATCTACTCAGTTAACCTGCTGTTGTTTCTCAGACTCGGGCTGAGAATGAGGAGCTGAGGGAAGATCTCTCTGAAGTGACCGCTCAACACAATTCAGTTCTCGAGGAGAACCAGAGACTCCGTGCCAAACTGGAGAACCTAGAGCAGGTCCTAAAGGTACTGTTGGGGTCAGATACTGTTATTTTGAATTTGACTCCTTGCCGTGCCACTTTATAAAATTGTCTTCTTTTGAAACAGCATATGCGAGAGGTCGCCGAGCGAAGGCAGCAGCTGGAATTGGAACATGAGCAGGCACTGGCTATCCTTAAGTTCAAACAGGATGAAATCAAACGGTTACAGCGGGTAAGAACCACAGCCTCTTGTACCCTTTAAAATATTTGACAAATATTTTTCTTACTAAAATAAAACCTTGGGGTGCTCTGTCCAGCAGGAGGCAACCTTTGTGCACCAGTAAAAAGTTTTGTCAACACAGCTCGCTGTACTGTGACTTAGAATTTTACGAGCAGCCAACGTTTCACTGACCTTAATGTCTTTTTAATCATCAGGCTCAGTTATTTGCCAAGAGGGAGCATGAAGGAGTGGTTCAGATGCTGGAGGTGAGTGTGTATCAGACCACTGTGACTACTCTGCAAAATAAATGGTTTTATACCATGTAGTTCTTTCATTGCCACATTGTTTATGTCACACAGGAGAGGAGAACCAAATCCTCTCAGCCCCCACATTAGAGAGAGGAGAAATGTTTTTCAGACTTCCTCTGTATTTCTCTCATGCACTAGTGATTGTCCTGAGATAAAGTCTAATTCATTATTAAAGAAGATGTTTCTTATTTCCTTAACACCAAGCAAAAAAGTATAAATATTTAATTATCTCCCTGTTTTTAGTAGACTAAAGATGCCTCACTGCCACTGAAGCAGCATGGACATTCAGTACAATGGGCTTTAAGCACCTGGCAGAGAAGCTGTGGCAGAAAATACTTGTACTGTATATTTGTAGCACTCATCGGCCTGGAAAACCGTTTAAACAGATGGCTTCCGTGTGACATTTGTACTTGCTCTCAGTCTGAGTGTAAGGCAGTTTGAATTCAAAATGATAGTCCCCATCTGTCTGATTGGCTGCTGATTTTGAATGAAGAAAAAAAAAAGAAAAAATCAAACAGACTTCCGACCCTAATCCCCTAAAAATGTCATCATACACAGTTGATGACTGTATAAATCTGCTGCCTGTGCTCTGCTTTTCACACTGTGCATTTTGTATTGAAAGTTTGTTCCTAAATGAAGTGTGTATTTTATTTTAGGAGTTGACTCAGCTTGTGTTGCGGAGGGAGCTGGTAGAGTATAGTTGCTCCTGTTTTTAAAAATGCTCATTTCCTTCCTCTTGCTTAGTTTCTCTCACTTTCTGTCTCTATTTAAACCCAAAGCATCACAGGAGAAAGTCTCTTTCCCTCCCGAGAACCTGAGCTTTGTTTGCCAAGTCAACACACTGCCTTTTGCAATCTGTTAAAAACATTTATTGAGAGATTAAACAGAATATTTTTGTGTTCATTCAAAAGGCAGGTGTTGGCTGCTGAGGGCCAAGACACATTCTAGTGATACTGGTTCCTGACGGGATTTTCTTGCCGACCTGTTCTCAGACTACTGTGTTTCTACTTTAATAATATGTTCTGTCTTTCTCCGATTCATTGTTTCACAAGCATGTGTTTGCTTTTTATAAACCTTTTTTATCATTTGTATTATCTTTCTGCCAACCAGAGTACACTGGACTGCATGCAGGTACTGTTAACCCTTTGCCTGATTCACCTCCTGGGCTAAATGATTTACCTTCCTGTCCCAAAGCCTTCCCTGGCCCCTGTAGATAGACCCACCATACCCCAATTATTAAAATAAAATACTTTGATTGAACTACTTTAAGTTGACAACTTAATCACATTTATACATCATTAGTGTTTATTGTCTAAAAATTTACAGCTCTGTAGTAATTATTGTAAAACTGTCAATCATAAATGCTTCATGTGGCCGCAGAGGCACATTTGATGCTGGTGCAATTTTTTTAAGGTTACTAAACGTGTGTAAATCAGGTCATTCACACGGGGCTAGATAACAGTGTTTTTGTGACACAGTTAATGCTACCAGCTGCACTAAGCACACTTATCCTGCTCATCATGCTGGCTTGTTATTTGATCTTATTATATTAAGTTAGAACCTCCTCTTGTGGATACCAAGGCATGACTGAGTCGGATTGCCGTTTCTAAGTGCGTATTTGTTGGAGATTTTTAAACGAGTTTTAGTACATTCCCAGCTCAGTGTAGCTACATAACAAGTGACTGTGGAGTAGGCTTTGCGTAGGTGAGAGGTAACAGGAAATGTTGTTCAGGCAGTTTCGTGCTGAGGCTTTTGTCAGATCAGCCTGCCAGGAAACTCCCACCACAACCTGAAGTGAAATCAGCAACATATAGAAACACAGCGAGGCTAAGACAAACCTCTAGTGTTCTGGCAAATAACGCTGCTGCCTAGTGGCTTTGTTAAAGTGAACACAGTGTAAGACAAAAGCAAAGCATATAACTTCTCATAACATATGCTACCCCTCCAACTCTGATCCTGTCATTCTTTGTCACTTGTCTTTGAAGCTTATAACAAATGTTTCACTGACAGATTACTTTGTTGGTCTTCCAGAAACCTAACTTCATTATGCAATACTTCTTTTATAACGAACTGTTTATAACGAACTGTTTATACCTTGTGGAAGCAGTGTTATATGTGTTTTTCTCTATGATACGTGCAAGTGGCTGTGTATGCTTTTAGGTTTCTGCTTGACACTGACAATTTATAAAGATGGTTACTTTACTTACAGGGCCCCATTTTAATTGCTTAAGCACAACCACAAATGCAAAGTAGTACGCCCTGGGAATTTCCTATCTTAATTTATAGATCAAAGCAGACCGCTTTACTAGCGTTCCTGCTTTAACCACATAAAAAGTAATTTTTTAGATGCCAATTTAACACATCTATCAGCCTGGAGAGCGTTTATTTACATGTTGGGCATGCTTGTTTTATTTCTGCGCATTTTCTCTGAGTATTTAGTTTGCAGTTAACAAAATCACCGAAGTGGCAGCTAAGTTTCACCAGGCATGATTCTGAGTCTTGTCTCAGTGCAATGTGTAAGACAAATACCAACAACTCGCACACCTGTGCACTTTGCGCTCTGCGCTGGCCACCAAAATACCACAAAAGTGGGCAAAGCAAACTTCAAGGTCAGGAAAATACCAAGTGGTCGGAGCACTGCCTGCACCGGTCGTTGCGACACCATGAAAATAGGGCCCAAGGGGTTAGATCCCACAACGTGACTGATGTGTTAAAATAAGACACTCAAGATTACGTAAAACACAACCACCTGTGTTCACTATTTTATCAACCTATTAACCAAAGCTTGTGTATTTAAAAAAGCACAAAAGTAAATCATAACACTTCATCACACGGTTAGCCCTGATATTTATTGATTATCACAAATTGATGATGTACTAATATGATAGTGTTAAAGGGTGGATTTTCACATTTAAAGTGAATTGGATAAAAACCTGTGTTTTTATTGTGTCTGTTTTCCCTGTCTGTTACCTGATGTGTAGTCAAAGGTACGAGAGCTGGAGGACAAATGTCGCAGCCAAAGCGAACAGTTTGGCTTGCTGTCCCAAGAGTTGGAGAAGTTCCGACTGCAGGCCTCGATGGTGGACCTGGCCAGCTCTAGCCTCCTTAACAATCCTGGCCTCTCTGTTCTGACCAATGGGGTGGGCCTGACTGCTGAACGAGGTTAGCCACACAACCATGACATGATGTATTCACACCCCAAAGAACAACTTTATATATAGAGAGTATATTTGTTGTTGAGGGTGTTTCCTCATGTTAGATTCCTCACTACAGTTAGCTGCACATCACAGGATAGGTTGTGCTTTTAAATTTTGTTTAGTACTTTAAAAGGTGAAAGAAATAGATTCATTGAGTTAATTTAAATTCACAAAATACTTACCTGCATATTTAAAAACACATTTAAATTTTGCAAATACATAACAGTGTCAACAACCATTTTTCTTTGAACAAAGAGTTGAAGTCAAGCAATCTATCTTATTCTCTCTTGTTTCAAGATAATCTAATAAATAATTGTCTAACCGTAATTCAGTTTTTATAGTATAAGGTCTTTTTTAGTGTTCTTGAATTCTTTCAGTTCTAGAAATTGGCACAGAGCATGTCCTGGGAAACATAGACCAACAGCATCAGTCCATTCAAAAGCATCCAAAGCCATGCTTGCTTTCAGGTTAAAGCATAGGAAAAAGTATAGGAAATTTAGTTTCCAAAAGATCTTACTACCAGTCTATCTCAGTAATACAAATCGAGCACAATCTCTTACATTTCACACGGGCGTGGGTGTCACATTTCAGCTAAGTCTACCACGGCTGTGAATTAGTCGTTTTAAATTCCTGTTTACAGAACAAAGTTGTTCAGTGAACCGGAAATGTTTTTAGAATATCCAAATAATGTAATCCCAGCCACAACTGCTTTAAACGTAACAGTAACAGTCCACAACTAGTCCAAATGTATCCCACAAATGTATTCAAGCTCTTTCTCCTACGTTGTTCATGTGTTTTAGACTGCACTGGTGGCTCATGGGACATGGTGTCTCTGGGTGAAATAGCCTTCTGGAGTCTTGAGGGAGGGGACACTCTCTCCTGCCCTCAGGGTAATGATCCGTACGGTACTCTCCGTCGCTCAGTATATGTTGGGCAGTGTCACTAAAGCATGGCATGTTCAAACCTGTTCATCTCACCCACACAGTCACAGTCCAACACTGTAACAGAGCTTGTCTGTAATGCTCAACATCACATGAGTACCCGCGGGGCTGCTGTTAGAAATGAACCAGTTAAGCCCTTTAACAGTGCTGGTGTGACAAACGTTGCTGCAAGGTTGTGACCTCTAACCTCAGACAGATGGAGACAGGATTTTTTCCTCCACTGTTTAATCAGCTAGGTTCAACCTTGAGCCTCCTGCATGTCGCACACCTAGCTGGTTATGGATTCAACCAGGTTAACCAGTGAGAGGGCCGGGGTCGCCTATTAAAGTCACGGATTATGTATTATCATCTTGCCTCCTCTCTCCTGCTAGATGTGGCCACTGCTCTGCGGATGGGGGCCACCCCCCACGCCGCAGGGCTGTCCAGGGTGGAGCGCTCGCCTGTCACCAAGCATCGGGAGCTGCCCACCATCAGTGTCAGCAAGTCAGGCTCTACCTCCAGCAAGTCAGAGACCACACACCTCACCCCCAAGTCTGACACCCACCTCAGTCCGCACAAATCAAGCCCAACACATGAGGTACCAGCCTTTAGGGTGTACAGTGCATCTCAGAATGAATACTTTATATACTTTATTGTAATTGATTCATTATTTATCAGGGGCAGCAAACATTAATCAACATCAATAAGATGTAAATGTGTCCTATTTAGCTAAAGGCTTTCATCTGCGGTCCCCTGGGCAGGTTGGTGTTATTATAAGAAAGAAGCCAGACACCTTGAACAATGGGCTAATAAAAGAGTTTTTCATTTAAGTTTTGTGTTTATTTTTTTCTTACTGGTGATTCATTGAGAGCAAATATTAAACCTTTTGCAATGTATTAATATTTTGCCACACAGCACTGGTTGTGATTATTAACTATAGTTATAACTTCTTTTAGTTACATTTACTGAAATGCACTTATCATTTAGTACTATACACTCTGGTAGGCGAAGCAGTACCAGTAATTCTGCCTAAAACCCCAGACCGTATCTCACCTCTCACAATATGGTACAGTTTGTAGGCATATGTTTAAATGATCTTTACATTTGAAAGTTGCCAGCCACTCTTAATTTCTGCTTGCTAACTTCTGCTAGGTTTTCTTTTTTTTTTAGCTGCATTTGGTGGGTGGGTTAGCTGGTTGTTTGTAATAATGCTCCTTCGGTCTCCTAATGTCGACCTAGGTTATGTGATTGTGTAGGGCTCCTGCCTGGAGCTCTTCTGCATTCTTTGTTTCTGCATAGACAGGCAGGTTGCTCATCAAGACTACCAAGACAATCGCCTTGATTGTGTGGATTTAATGGATTAAAAAGCCCTCCTTAACCCCCTCCTCTGTTATCACACGCGAGTACAGACAGTAGCTGAATATGTTAGAGCTCCCTCCGCTCATTCATACGATTTTTGGATATTTGGATTTGCTTCTATGATTTAGTATTTTTGTTGTTTTTGTTGTGTCTCCAAAGAGTCTGTGTCTGGTCTTGCATGAGAGACATGTTGGTGGTCTTTTCATCTAGTCACTCGTCTGCCCACAGCTCAATAAAGCTCATATTTATTGAGATAATCCACTCGCCACTGTGGATTATGAAGGTTATACAGTAGTAGTTGTAAGTGATTATCCTTAAAAAGGTTTTCCCAGGGCGCTATAAATATAAAACCTTCAACCTCTCATTGTATTGTGTGTAACTGCTATGATTTCACCGTAATTCTCTACTAACACCAGTGACTCTTTGATAATAAGTCGTCATTTAAGAATACTGTACACAGTATTTTCACATGACCATGTATCGTAGCTAAAACTTAGTTAAATCGATATTTCTTTCAGCTTGTAGTCATTTACAGTCAGCAGTCATGGCCTTTACCTAATGATCACCCTTTTCATGGTGTTCTCAGGTGGACACTGCCAGTGAAGTAGAAGAGCTTGACATTGACGTAGCCCCGGCACCTTACACAGCCAGCAGAGGAGCAGCAAAGCTTCAGGTTTTCATTGCAAGATACAGGTAGGCATTAAACCAAGGCAAGAGTTGACTCACTATGTCAACAGTTTGTTAACATGTGATCAAAATAACTTCCTGCTAAATTGGTTTACAACAGCTATAATCCATATGACGGCCCCAATGACAACCCTGAAGTGGAGCTTCCACTCACTGCTGGAGAATACATCTATGTGTATGGAGACATGGATGATGATGGCTTCTATGAAGGTAAGTCTGGAGTGTAAATTGTTGCATCTGCAGTTTCATATGTCCTTATTCGTATGGTGTATATTCAATGTCTTACTGTGGCTCCTTACAGGTGAGCTGATGGATGGACGGAGAGGGCTGGTCCCCTCTAACTTTGTGGAACGCGTATCGGACGATGATGTCATGAGCACTCACCATCCAGAGACAGGGGACATGTCACATAACTCCCTGCTAGACAGCAGCTTGCACAGTGCCAGCCACCAGCATCACCTCCACATGGGCGTCAGCGCCTCAGAAAGGACAGAGGCCTCTGCTGCCTCTGGCCCTGCCTCAGCCCCTTCAGATTCAGCATCGGCCTTGGCTGTCCCAGCCCCCCTCACCAACGGCCTGGACTTGGATTTGGAGGAGGTGGGAGTGGACATTGTGCCTTACCCACGTAAGCTCACCCTCATCAAGCAGCTTGCCAAGAGCATCATCATCGGCTGGGACCCTCCGTTGGTGCCGGCTGGGTGGGGCAATGTGTGGAGCTATAATGTGTATGTGGACCAGGAGCTGCGGCTCAATGTGCCCTTCGGTTCCCAGACCAAAGCGGTGCTGGAGCGGCTAGACATAAACCTCAAGGCCTACCGTGTGTCAGTGCAAAGCCTGACAGAGAAGGGCCTCTCAGACCAGCTGCGCTGCAGCATGCTGGTCGGACGGGATGTTTCTGTGGCGCCCACGCAGCTGCGCGTGGAAAGGGTCACCGCCACCTCTGCCAACCTGACCTGGCTGCCCAGCAACAGTAACTATGTGCACATTGTGTCCTTGAATGACGAGGAGTGTGAGCTGGTGAAGGCTGGCTGCTGCTCGCTGTGCCTCAATAACCTCTTGCCCAGCCTGCAGTACACAGTCAAAGTGGAGGCACGGCCGCACCGCACGCCATGGGAGTTACCTGTGGAGCGACGTGAACACAGAAGCGCTACAATCACCTTTACCACACTGATGGCAGGTCAGGATTTAGTATTATATCTAATATCAGATGTTCTCTTAAGGTGCCATGCTAACTACATTTACACATAGTCTATGGGTAATGAGTCAATAAGACATATTTTTCCCCATTCAGTTAAATCATATCAAACTTTCCTTTTGGACAAGAGTGAGTACAGAATATGTCAGGCTCAGTAGGGCTCAAATGGTTGATCCAGATTAAGGGTTTCTGACACACTTTTTGTGAATCTTTTCAGAGTAATTGCTACAACCTGATACTTTAGCTCTACAGAAACATTGGTGTAGGATTTGTGATTCAAACAAAATAATTAAGTCACAGAATAAAATGGTTGGGCATAACATAAGACTTTGATTACATACACATGTACTAATTTGAATCTTTTGTAGCAATATGGAGTGAAAGTACCCTTACCTAACCCTCTGACGTGTTCCAGAGGGTAAGGGTGTGTGTGTGTGTGGGTGTGTGTGAGAAAGAAAGAAAGAGAAAAAGAAAGAAAGAAATCTTTCTCTACCTAATCTTTCCAACTCTTCACACAAAATGACTGAGCTGTTGGGAAGCAAACTTCGAACAAAGCTACATTTTAATGATTGTATTGCTATAAAGGGAAGGAAGAGAGGTGACTGGATTGGCCACACCTACTGAGTGTATTCCTACAGCTGACGTGATTTAGAGTGAAGAAGGGTTCTATTGTCGTGGCATGTTGGTGCACTTTGCTGTTTTGTTTGGTATTTTCCTGCCCTGCTCACACAACATTACAGTAAATGAGAAGGCTCAAAGAATTGGAATTCCACATAAATGAGGAAGCTCAGCTAGAGGTTATGGTATTTTGGTGAGAATGGAGTTGCATGATGCTGAGTTTTGAACATCATTTGATGTCAGTTTGTGGTCCCATGTTGCCATTCTGCTCCTCCCAGTGAACACCATTTTATTTTTCATGAGTAAACCATAGGCCTATCAGATGCTTATATGTGATTGCTGCCAAATTGGATTTGATTTCAGTTGTTTTTCTCTAAATGATCATTCATATTTGCTTAAGTTTCATGCCCACAGTCTGGGAACCAAGGTATATACATTTCTTAATGTCCCTTTAGAGTGTTAGAAACTTTTTTTGTGGTAGAATCATGTGCCCAATGTGATAATCATTTCTTATCCCTTGCAATTTATTTTCAATATGAGTGAGTCATTTGACCCTTGATTAATATAAAAACATTTCTCTAATATTTGCTTGCCACTGACTGTGGTATGATTCTGTCAATCCCTGCAGGTCCCCCTGATGCTCCTCTGGATGTACAACTGGAGCACGGTCCCTCCCCGGGGATTGCCCTCATCAGCTGGCTGCCAGTCACTATAGATGCTGCTGGGACCTCCAACGGAGTCCGTGTCACTGGGTACACTATATATGCTGACAAGAAAAAGGCAAGAACATGGCGTTTGTTGTGTTGTGACTTTAAAATTACCTTAACCCAAGCAGTGCATTGCGGTTTAATTTCAGTATATTTACTGTGTGCCTACGTTTTTTTGTAAGTTGACATACAGTTTTATATTATCAATATGATGTGGGGAATTTTAAAAATGAACCTGTCGTTCTTCTATTCAAGGTGCTGGAGGTGTCTTCCCCAACAGCCGGCAGTGCCCTGCTGGGCCCGTCTCAGATCCAGTCCCTGCTGGCAGCTCAGGAGCTTACTGTCCGCACCATGTCCGCCCACGGGGAGTCCTGTGACTCTTTGCCAGTCAATGTGCCCTCCAAGCTGGCCGCTATCATGGCAGGTCCAGCTGTCACCCCCCCAGTTGTGCCACCCCTATCCTGCACACCTGCAGGTTCCAGTAACCCGCCCTCACCGATGCCCTACGGGAACTCTGCTGCCAAAGTCTCCATGTTGCCCAGCATTTTGCCATCAGACACGCACATCACTGGCCTCACAGAGGAAGCTGCTGCCAACCCTCCTCATGCTCTCTACTCAGAATATCTTCTCTCATCTGCCTCATATGTGAAGGCCTGGGCCAACCCCTCATCTGCTGCTGCCTTGGCTGCATGTGAGGCCACATCACCAGAAGTCTCCACCATCACTCCAGTGGTAAATCCTCATACTGTATTAGAGGCCACAGCTTGTTTATGTTTATAGATTTTCAAAGTGGCGGGGACTCAGGCAAAGATACTGCATGAGGCGAAAGGGACAGGTACCTGCTGGTGTTCTAAAAACAACTGGAAATTAGTCATTTTGGTTTAGCCTACTTAACAACACGGTCAGCAGTTGGAGGTGCAGCAGAGGCAGTTCATGTAAGCAAAGTTTGTACTCCTTCTCTGAATCAAAACTCAGTCAAATCTGAACACATACATGATACCCATTTTGTCCAAAGTGGATAAATGTCCCTAAATGTCCCTTTTCTGCCTAGAAATCATTAGGAAAAGGTCGCTACTTATAACTGTGGTTTTCTTCAGTTTCAAAGTAATTTAGTGATTGTTTTCTGTCCATGACGATGGGTTAATTAAATAGTATTGTACTGACAATCTTTCTCCTCTTCAGGTTAATGTGACCTCCCCCACCACCTCAGCACCTCAACCATCTCCAGTAGCAGCACCAGCACCTGCACAAGCACAAGTAACAGCGGCAGCAATAGTGCTGGAGCAACTCAGAGACACAGACAGCCCTGGAGCGATACGTCCTTTCCCTTCTATCACAGAGTTCATGGAGGACCCCAGTGCCAAGCTCAGGACCCCTGAGCGTATCCCTAGTCCACCCAAAGCCCCGATCACAGACTTCCTTAACCCTGAAGACACTAACCTCCTCCGACCCCCTTGCCCTTCACCACTGGAGTCAGAGGTAGAAGAGGAGCAAGAGAATACCCGCTTGGTGTCTATTGAGGAGTTCTTGAGACAGGACCAAGAGCCAGCGTACTGTAGCAGACAGCAGGTCAGCCCTGATTTGTTGACACTGTTTGATAATAGTGTGCTCCCCACTATAAAACATAATGTAGCACGTAGGTATATCTAAGTCTGATCACTGTTGAGAACTGATCTGAAACTCCAGAGAAGTTGTCTAATTCACCAACAAACATCAATGTGATTTAATGAGCCTCATACTGTAAAAGTGCAGGATAAATGTACTCTACATATACTGTAAAGTCGCTGATGTCTTCTAAACAGTTTCTGCTAGACCTATAAGACTGTCCCTACAGCGAGCTACAGTAGTTAGGTCATTATGAGCTCATTGTCTCATAATTGACAATTGCCAATTTTAGAAAAAAACTTAAATAAACTTATATTAATCCAAAATGTTAAACTTAAATTAAACTGGGTGAACCAAAGTTTAGTATTTGTTGCTTATAAAGCGACTTGTGAAAACATCACTTTATCCTGATCAATGGAGACAGTGCATAATACAAAGTTTTGAGCATGTATTGAGTATGTCTTGATATTTTGCTCACATATTAAGAAAGCTTAAATTGGAGATCAGGTAGCTAAGTCAGTTGAGTGCCCGCCTCATGTACAAGGCTTAGTCCTTATAGCTGCTGCCTTGGGTTTGATTCCAGCCTGGGGTCCTTTGCAACATGTCTTTCCATCTCCCTCTGTCCTTTCCAGATAAAAAGCTAAAAACCCCCCAAAAATATAAAGCAGTAAAAAGAGAAAGACTAAATCATGGGAAGAGATACATTTGTGTCATATTTCAGTAAAGTGAGCTCTTACCAGGGCAGTTTCCCAGAAGCTAATGCGCTGGACCAGGGCCAGAAAAACGGCATCTAAAGCGTAGTCATGTATATCTAATAAATTCTGCAGTACGACTTTATTTCAAGCACTCAGTGGAATGACTCATAAGGATTTAACATTTAAGATAAATTCACACTGAGAGTTTGTTTGATGTTGATGAATTGCTTGCAGAGCTACAGCAGAGGGCTCGTGGAGCCTCCCAGTGACTACCACGCAGACAACAGCCGTTCAGATCTGTCTGACATCCTGGAGGAGGAGGAGGAGGACCTTTACTCTGACCACCTCGGAGAAGCACAGGCCAGGGGCTACACAGTTGGAGCTACTAGGGTAAACAAATGAGTGCTGTACATATGCTGTAGTTCATCTTTTGAAGTATGCTTCTTTCAGTTTGCATGTCATAGTTAAGTCTCATTTATTGGCCTTGTTTCTTCATCAGATTTTTGATCATGCTTGATTTATATTATTGTTGTTTTTGTCTTCCTCTTTCTTTTTTCTTTCCTTTGCATGGCCTTGTTGTTGTCTGTTTTGTCTGCACTTCCCTTATTTCCACTGAACAATACGATATCCCATCACCACCAACCGGTTCTGGCTTGCCTTGCCCTGTGGCCCTTGTAGTCATGCAAGTCGGAGCCTTCAGACAGTGATGAGGAGGTTCTTGAGAGGATCCTTAAGTTGCCTCCTCAGGTCTCCAAAAGCAAGCAGCTGTTCATTATTCCTGAGGTGACGGAAGAGGAAGATAGCAGTCAAGAAGAGCCTTCAATCCACCACAGTCAGCCTCGGCTCAGGCCCAGCCCCCTTCATCCCAGAGACTCAGAACGCCTCCATCATGCCCCGCAGCATCACCCGCATCACCCCAACCCACACATTCCCCCTCACCATCACCACTTCAACAGGGATCCTAGATCCCTAACCCAAGAGCCTTTACTCAGGCACGGACCCCTGCAGGTTAAGCCTAAGACACAGCACAGGGTGCACTACGCAGACACAGTTGACACCATCAGTTATCCCGAAGAACACATGAGTTTATATGATGGTCCCACGAGCAGGCGGGTCTCAGCCCGCTGTCCTCCCCAGCTAACCCCCAACAGCAAGGAAAGAGTACTGCTCAGAGGGCTAGGGGACCGCCTTAGGAGGGAGGCCATGCTCAGGAGTCAGATGGCTGTCACCGCGGCAGCCAACCCTGGCTATGGTCCAACCCCGCCAAGACCCTACCCAGTCAGCAAAACAGTAAGGACTCTGAGGTCACCTATTAATCGCGGGGTGGAGATTGACGTGGAATATGGCACAGACGATAACGAGGAGCCTGTGGAATACAGTCCCGGGGAGGTGGTGGTGGAGCAGATGAGCTCTGAGTGGTGGGTGGAGGGGGCTCAAATGGAGCCCTGCAGACCTCTTCTCCGCCGAGGGCTGAAGGCTGATCCACTGGTAAATGTTTCCTGGCCCTCTCGTCTTCCCTGTAGCAATGTGGATATAACCTTCTGAGTCCTTTAGTGGATATCATTTTACCACTACTCAGTAGACAGCAACCTTTTCCATCAGCATCACTACAGTGGACAGAGGGGGTCAGGCAGCACATTTTGTTGTTATAAAAGCAAGCAAACCACAGTATTTTATTTAGTTATGACGTGTTAGTTGAATTTCCGAGATGTGACCAGGAAGTGGTTGCAAAGAGTTTAAACCTGTTCATCGTTACCAAGTGGCTTTGATTCCGTGTCGAAGAGTAGCTGAATCTGTTCTCCCTCTGTCTGACTGTGCTATTTCCTGTTGCATTTAAATTCTTATACACCTTGGAAACTTCCCAGGCTCTTGTTTTTAACTAGCCAGTGCTGCCATATCCTGCTTTAGCTTTCTGTGGATGTGCTTTGGCTTGTGTCTGCTAACACCACTGCAAAAAAAGAACATATTTTTGTTGAAACAGTAGAATGCTGGACACTCTGGGGTTTTCTATTTACTGAGTTTTCAGTCTCTAATGAAATAAGTGAAAAAATCAAATAGGTTATCAGTAAATGAAACTTATTGAATATCATTTTTTAAAAATGAAAAGCTTTATTTGCTTTATTCCCCCTGAACCTTGAGGTGTCCTCTCCTACCAAGTAGTGACTTTGTCTCTGTATTAGATCTTTCTCCTAATGTCTTCTTTTCTTTTTCTGTATGTTGAGCAGGAGCCAAGTCAAATCCCTCCAGCTGAGAAAGGTCCGTTGCGGGGAGCCCAGGCCGAGCTCTCTTCTAAACCAGTGTGCTTGCAGGCCAGGCAACTTAAAGGTCAGAGACTCTTTCCTCTTTTGTCTTCCTGTTTCCTCTGTCTCTTGTTTTCTTTCCCTCACTTAACTAAGCTATGCAGTGGAATTGTATGATGCGATGCTGACACACCTGTGCCTTCTGTTGGCAACTCTCCCCCTCTCACACATGATGGTAGATTAGGGAGGAGGTGGTGCTGTAGCTGCAGTGAAGAAGTAGGAGAGAGCCTGCTAAGCTGAGAACCGGCTTAGCCCAAAGTGGCTTGTCATGACAGGAGGAAGTGACAGACATTAAAATAGTAACCTCGATTAGCCAGCAAAGAAATGGCCTGCAGCGCGGTCCTATGAGCCCCTCTCTTTCTCTTTCTCCCTCCGCATCTACCCCTCACTCTCTTCTTTTCTTCTCAGTGGCTGTGATGACACCCTCACTTAGTGTACCTGACCTTTCTGTTCTGGTATATGTGTGGGTGCACAGTTGACGACACACACACAGAAATGCACAAGTGTACACGTGCAGGAAGGGAGCAGGGAGACGTTATGTCCTATCTACTAGAAAATCAGTGAGGATGTGAAAGTGTGCAAGTTTTCTGCCCATGACTCTTGCCACAGATGGGCTGATTCTCCCTAATGAGATAGAGAACACGTCTCTTTAGTGCAGCTTAAAGTCTCACTACTCTGCTCTTCAAATGTGTCACTCACTGTCAAATAGGCCACAATTGTAATGCTGTTAGCCACAGTGGTGTCATACCTCGTGTCTGCTATGTTGTAGACGGTGCCACAAGCCAAATCTAAAGGCTTTTTTGCATGATCTGTGACGCTGCACCTTTAGTAATTTCAGTGTTTGTGCTTTTTTCTCGTTTGCACGTATGTTGTCATTAAACGTCCTCAGATTTAGATTATAGAGTGGTTCAAGTGCTGTAGCCCCTGTTGCTTGCTTGCTTGCTGCAGATCATGAACGAGTGCACATTTGTCAAACGGCTCATACAGCTTAGGATCAGTGGTTTAGCTTGATTACCTCTTTTAAGGACATGCCTGTGCTCTGCACACTGTTCATAGCAGCACTGCAGTTGGTGGGCAGTGGGGGAGGGGCAAGCTGGCTATACTATTTGCAGAACTGGTTGTGAGCTATGCATGGCCTGTGTGGAAAGTATCTCTTGTGTTGAAATATAGTCATTGTAATAGCAGTGACAATAAATTGTATTTATTGTTTTATAATTTGTGAAAGTGAAAAAAGAGAAAATGAAAACATAATTACAATGAATTAATTACATGAAAACAAAAGCTTATATAAAATAATGCATCATTAAATACAGGAAATTATACGTTCCTATTTGTTTTAAGAAACAAGTCAAATTTCTTCAACTAGAAAATACTTTCAAGAAGTAAGTGATTTAGTATGGGGGTCCTGTGCCAGATGCTCCTGAGTATGGGTAGTAAAAGTATTGTGACCGTGTGTGTGTGTGTTTGCGTGCGTGTGTGCAGGTGGTCTTGATTCATCAAAAATAAAAGGTGACAGTGACATACGCATCTTCGTGGCCCTCTTTCCTTATGATCCTGCCACCATGTCACCCAATCCTGATGCTGCTGAGGAAGAGCTGCCATTCACTGAAGGACAGATCATCAAGGTATTTCCCCACACACAGCTGTGACACTACTGAATAAGCTCACCTTAACAGAACGGCTACCGCACGTATAAGATTAAATATGCACACTGTAGGATCACATGACATGCATATAGTGATGATCTCATGTTACTCTTGGAACATTTCTATTCTTTTTTTTTTACACTCCTTTCACCAGGTTTACGGAGATAAAGACCCAGACGGGTTCTACCGAGGAGAGTCTGGTGGTCGTCTGGGCTTTGTGCCATGCAACATGGTGTCTGAGATCCAGGTGGAGGATGAGGAGACCCGCCTGCAGCTGCTGCAGCAGGGCTTCTTGTCCACAGCGGCCTCCATGGAAAAGATAGGTTGGTGAAACTATTAGTAACAGACATAGGTATCTAAAGATATGCCTGTTGGCAAATTTTGTAAATTCTAATTATGTTGTGTGCTGTTAAATGTGTTCTGGTGCTGTACAAATCGGAGTAAATTGCAATGTTTATACTCATAATATCACCGCTGTTCATGTTTAAGTGGTAAGTGAAAATAGCAGCACAAGTGTGGCAGACCTGTCCTATTCAGTATGCTTTGCTAGTCGTCAAATTGGCCAGCTGTATAAAGAGACACATTGGCATCTTGTTGTCTGCAGTTGATTGGAGAAAAAATGAAAGCTGTTTTCTAGATGAAAGGGGGGGAGTTAAAGCTCCCTCCGGCCTGTTGACCTTTTGAACCAGTAGGAAGCACATAGAAAGCTCTCATCAGGTCAGGCTAGACTATTTCGGATGAACTAAATTAAAATGGACCCTTAAAAAGTTCCCTGTGGCATTACTTTGAATGTTTTATGGGCTTTTGTTCACTGAGCTGCTATTAAGGAAATCATAACCATCTATGTATTCTCAGTTACTGACTGTGTTTTCATGCAGGCGTCTAAAAAAAAAAAAAACTTGAGTCGAATTGTTTGCCTGCGGTGAGTGGTAGTGAGCCACCCAGCAAAACGAAGCTGACACTTTCCTTCTGTTTCCTGCTGTCTACCCAGAGCAGTATTTGCAGATGGTTTAACCTTTTCACTTCCACTTGTTCTCACTGCTGTGTCCGCTGCTCACTGGTTGTCATTTTATAAATTGCTCTTCACTGGCTTCTCATTGTCTACTTTGTCTGCTTCTCTCAAAAAAATGCACCTCTGTGTTTCTTTTTGGTTTCAATTTTGTTTATTTTGTTGGTTTTCCTTTCTAAAACTCCATAAAGGCACTCGCACACACGCACAGCTTCCCCGTCGCCCCGTTCCACCGCCGAAACCGAGACGATCCAAGAAAGGTGTGTCTGGCTGCAGATTGCGGCTTCCCACCTCCCTCCTTTATTCTCTTCTCTGGTTTGCTTCTCTTTCTGTCTTTTTCACTTGAGCTTTTGCTCTTTCAGTTGCTGCTTCTCACTCAGCGACCAGGGGGGATTTTTTTGGCCAGCTACTGTAACGTAGTCAGGCAGCTTCCCAGCATTATGGTTAAATTTTACCACTATCTATACTGTAGGCTTTCTCTACCGTGGTTTCATATTCTATAGTTAAAGTCTAGTGTTACGTTTTCTTTCTTAGTGCTTACACGCTCCTCAGAGTAACTTCATCTTTTCACAGGGTCCCTTTTTTATGATTTTGATTTTGTCAATAACACCTGTGCAACTACTTCATGAATGTTAAAAGGCACTGAGTCAGTCCTGTCAGCCCTCATTGGATATCCATGTAATATAGTGCAGGCATAGGGGCAGAATGTCACTTATTGATTGATAAATCAAAGTCTGTTTGCCACTATTCTGCTCCCATGTCTCAGATGCATTGCATGAGCCCCTAGTTCACTTGTTGAAACATCATCCCCTCTGATCTCCATCTGTGGCTTTGTGAACTCCGGTGTGATGACTGAGACATGCTGTAGCTTCAGACAGGATTATTCTTTGGCCTCTGAGATCTCATATCGTTCTATGTTGGCGCTTGTGCTCTTTTCCCTCACCTCATCTCTTCCAGTGGAGTCTGCGGCACTCTGGGACGAGAGCGTAGACTCCTCCAGCCAAGGTTTGTTGTCAGAGCTATGACTCTCTGCTTTCACCTGCATGATCAGACGACCGTTTCAGCGTCCACAGGAGGGACAGCATGTGTTTACTTGCCATTTTGACTTCTTCTTTTATTATTGTAAACATGAGGACTGTATTCTAGCTGCTGATAACACCAGGGCCAGCCTTCATTCATCCTTATTAGGGAATGTTTGATTATTTGGGGGTATGATGAAGAATTTTGACTTTTTAAAATTCATTAATAAAGGAACAAATATTTAAAAATTGTACGTTATTGGATTGGAAAGCTTACTTCCTAAAGTTCTTTATTGTCCCCCTGCTATAAATGTCAGGCACTCCCTTTTCCTAACTCCTCTCTTCATTTCACAGTTCAAGTGGCTTCATTTAATCGTCAAATAATTTCATTTTCACTAACAGTGTTACAAAGAGTTACAATCTTCATCCCATATGTTTGCTCTGATCGATGTTTAAAGACAACAGCACAGCTCAAGCTACTACAAGCTTTTTAAAGGAAATAAAACATTCTAACTCTCACTGATAATCTCCTGTTGTTTTTATTTTCATTTTCACGTGTTTGACTGCGGTGGTGTGACTTTGCCTCAGCTTAGCATGACGCTGAGTGATGTCGGACATGCCAGACATGATGAGCTGCATGCTGATGAGCTGACTGGAATTGCGGATACGTATTACTCCTCTAATTATCAGGATGTCAGTCCGTAATGTTTGCCCCTCTCTGTTTGACTGACAGATCCCAGCCAGACTGCCGCCGCTGCACCTTCGGGGAACCCAGCCCCAGGAGCTCGCAGGATGGTCGCCATCTTTGATTATGATCCACGAGAGAGCTCCCCCAACACTGACATAGAGGTCAGACTTTTACATGCATAATATACTGTGTGTGTGTGTGTGTGTGTGTGTGTGTGTGTGTGTGTGTGTGTGTGTGTGTGTGTGTGTATACATAATCATTACCTGCCTCTCTCTTTATGAATGGGTTCAGGCTGAACTGACCTTCAGTGCAGGAGACATCATACATGTGTTTGGTGACATGGACGAAGATGGCTTCTTCTACGTAAGTCTGAACATACTGTAACTCTGAAATTTGGAGAGGTTTGTTTTTTACTGCGTTGTAAAGATGAGCAGTTACTTTTGCTCCGTGCATGCAGCTCTTAAAGTAAAAACATTGTTAAAACTGCTGAAAAAATGCAAGAGGAGTTCCAGACTTCCAGAAAACAAATCTACATAAGATAATGAAATAAGATAAGACTTTATATGGGGGGGAAATTAAGAATTTGGATGAAGTAAATGTCTCCATGTCTTGTTTTGTCAATTTACAATATTGTAAGACCAAGAAAAGCAGCAAATTCTTAAATTTCAGAGCCTGGAACCATCAAATATTTTGCATTTTTGATTGAAAATGGCCTAAATGGTTGACAACTGTTAAAGATCTCAGAAACTAAATATGCCTTCAGTTTCTGTTGTCTTTAACAATTACATAAACAATAGCAGTGTTTGGATTTAGTTGGATTACAGTCCTCTTGATAGAAGATGTTCTTGTGTCTTAATGTTATATTCTTCTACCAGGGAGACTTGAATGGACACAGAGGCTTAGTGCCCTCCAACTTCCTGCAGGCCTTACCAGAAGATGCTCCAGCAGAACCTCTCTCTGCTCAGCCTGCACCAGAACCCAGGAAGGAATCACAGGTAGTTTAGCAGTTCTATCGATCTAGCATGCACTGCATGATATGGAACTGCAGACAAGCTCATTTTCATAAATCACTGACGTCTGACACTGACTTTTTTTTTACTGTATTTTTTATCTGTTGCACATATTTCCAAAGTCTGCATTCTATCATTTTGTGTTCTGTTTCTTAACATTTCTTTTGCCCCACTGTTTCCTGCATGGCCTTCTGCAGAAGCAAAAACGATCTGTACACTTTGAGACTTGATCGTAAGTGTTTTTAGAAAGGACTATAGCAGCTCAGTGATCAACACTAGTATCCCCTGCTCACCCGCTGTTTATATCCTTCGCCTTCCACCTTAACTGTTGGTCCACACTGCTCCTTTCTATAGGATCCTGCACCTACCGATGGTTTTAGTTTATCAAAACACAGGTCAAAAATCCCCTTCCTTCTCCTTTGTGTGCCCTGTCCTTGTGTTTCCCTTTGGCATTATTAAGCATAACTAAGCTTTAGATTTCCTTTAATTTGAATCAAGTGTACAATATATTTGAAATGCTCATTCTAAAAGTCTTATTTTGTTCCTGAAGGGTACCCGGACGTCTTCTACAGAGCCACAACATTCAGGGCCCTCAAGATTAGAAGAGGCTTTGCACCGCCAAACAGAACCTCTCCCTCACCCAACAGAGCTCACAGACGTGCGACCCAAACTGGCACCCACTGCAATCCACACGTCAGATCTTGACCCAGCTCCAGCTCCAGCTCCAGCTCCAGCTCCAGCTCCAGCTCCAGCTCCAGCTCCAGCTCCAGCTCCAGCTCCAGCTCCAGCCGAGGCCTGCTGTCCCCCTCCAGCCCCCCTTCCAGCAGGCAGCCCGACACAGACAGACTGCTCTGCACAAGGCAAGAAGAAGAAAGGCTTTTTCTCCAAAGGCAAGAAGCTGTTCAAAAAGCTGGGATCCAGCAAGAAAGAATGAGTCAGGACATCTGACTCACATTGAAAGCACTTTTTCTATCTTCACTGTTAGTCTCAGTTGGTAGTCAGCGTGGTCAGTGGCTGTCAGATCTAATAACTGATGCTTTATAAATTATGCATTTGCCTTAGAGCACTGCTAGACCGGCTGTTAAATTTAGACTTTACTTTAAAACATCCACATACAGCTTACAGTAACACAAGAGCATGTAGAAGTGCATGCTGAAGTGTGCAAACTCACTAATATCTTCTCTAAACACTTCCTAATTATCCAAGCATAAGCAAATGCTCGGCTCAGTAGAGGCTTTAATGCTTGATATAAAACACTTAGTTAGCCCCCAATGGATCAGGTTCATTCAGAGCACTCTGATACAGAGCGATGTTGGACAGCAGACCGGACTTCAGCCCAGCTCAGACACAGCTAATTAAATATTAGCTTTAATGCTCATGTACTGGTGCCACTTTATTTATTTGAAGCAAGCGAACAGAAGCAGCAGTCCCTCTCTTCCTCTCTGTGACTATAAAGAATGCACTACCCATTCTGAATGGATGTATTTTAAATATCTGTCTGCTTGTCCCTCACATGCGTTTCTTGTCTTCAAGAGTATTTATACAGTACTTTGTACAGAACATGTTATTTATTTGTATCAGACTCTGCCCTAATCATCACCAAACTGCATGAAGTGACATAAGGGCAGGAGGTTAGTTATATAGAGCTGTCAGAGACAGTGACGAGCCACTTTGATATGTGTAGTTTTAATTTAATGTTACTGGGGTTTGAGGTTAACAGTCAAGGTATTTATTGAAGTTGAACATGCTGTTAAATATAAAGAATGTGAGGGGTGGGGCTTCTTTGGTGTGTGTGTGTGTGTGTGTGTGTGTGTGTGTGTGTGTGTGTGGGTGGGTGGAGGTGAAGCTGCCCAGTCCACTGGTGAGACTGAAAACAGATGCCTTTCTCAGACATTAACACGGAAACTCTACTCTTGATGTTTGTGACAACCGTCGTACCTGGCCTAAATGTTGCGTACGACATATTTTCTGTCTGTGTGTGAGTGTGTGTGTGTGTGAGAGAGAGAGAGACCTGCTGCATGTGCAGAAATGATGTAGTGTCTGGCGATTGGTAGGCTGCTCTGTTAGCAAGTAGGGCTGCAACTGATTATTATGAAATCATTATCCATTCCTAGTTTCTGCATTAATAATTTAGTCTAAAACAAATGCCCATCGCAGTTTTCTTACAGCCCAAGGTGATGTCATCAAGCGTCTTGTTTTGACTGTGCAACAGATCCAAACTCAAAAACAGATATTTGATTTACTAAAATGTAAGACAAGGAAAATCAGCAGATTCACACAAATCCATCAAACATAAATATTGTGTGTATATGATTGGATAGAGGAGAATATTGACTATGAGGATAGACGTTCTGAGCCTTATTACTGTCTATCTATCTAAAAATCCATATTTGAACAACATGAAAGAAGTTAATATTAATAGATTTTCTCACTCCTATTCTTGTTTTGGAACTACAGTTCTAAAAAGTTGATATAAACAGGAAGTATAAGCTAACTTCAGCCCTGTTGACATATTGACACCATTAAAAGTATGTTTGCATTTTTCCCATGGATGTACAGTCAAGGATCACTGGATTACTTACTGAAAATGTGATGACTGATTGGTTAGTCGTTGCAGCTCCAGCTGATAAAATAATAAAACGCTGTAGTTTAACTTGATATCCAGATTTGAGTGAAGCGGCGTCCTGATTGCTGGTTACACAGATAACCACAGCAGCCTGATGCTAAACACACAGTCTGTAAGCCTTTGGGATACAGTGGGGTTTGCCCGGAGCACGTTGGGTGTTTTTACATAGAACACAACGAACAGGAACACAACTCGCTAGAGCTGCAATAAGCTGTTTTGTATCTTTTCTTTTGCCTCCATGTTATAAAGAAGCTCAACGTGTGGTGTGTGTATGTGTGTGTGTGTGTGAATATTGGGTGAGACAGGCTAAACGGTGTTCCAACATCTTCATCAGCCCACGCGGTTTGTTTTTTGGGGTCCACACATTTGCATCATAAAAAGACTGTTTGTTTAAAGCCAAATAAAGCAACTTTAGCAATACAGTCTATTGTGCACTGCAATACTAGAATTAAAATAGAGCCGTTATCTTTTAATGGTTTGTGACGGTTTTGCTTAGTACAAGTATTTTGTTTTGATGTGAATACGTGGACCAGGCCTTAGCATTCAGTTTGTTAGTCAGTTACAACGCATGCAGTGATTGTTCACTCACTCTGATTGGATCTTTTATCTGTGTGACACAGGGCTGTTAGGTAACTTCTCAGGTTTTCACTTGTAGTTTCTTATTAACGCTGAGCCACCTGCTGACTCTGGCTGTCAAAAACTGCAGAATATGCCAAACTCTTAGGTGCTTTGCCTGTTACCATAGCTATGAGAGACCCAGCATCCGGCAGCATGGGGACATTCGGCGGACTGTAGTCTGGGTCAAAGCGTTTGAAGAGGTTTGTTATGAAGATCAGTCCTGCTTTGACTCACGTTGAAGTTCTCCCACATGGGTAGACGGAGTCGCACCTGATCACACAAGTCGGAGGCACATTTTGTTTTTCTTTAATCTCATGAATGTTTGAATTGTTTTGTCAGTGTTACATAAAGGGAGCATGATGATGCCAAGAATAAAAGGGAGGGCGGAACAACAAAGACACTTTAGATGTGAGAGTAGCCGGGATAGGGGCAAGACTGAGGCTGTACTGTATGTTTTGTTTTATTTAAGCTTTTTTTTTTTAATGGCGGAGGGAGGGTGGACGCTCAAAAGTTGCCGAAATGTACAGCGAATAGTTGTGCTGATCTTGTATTTGACGGCCTTTAATGCACAAGTATTCCTCTACCTGCTGTGTAGTGAGTAGGCAGCTCCACTGTTGGCTGATTAGGACTTAGACCCATATAGGTAGTGTTTTAGCTCAGTTGATCATATTTAGCCTTACAAGAAGACCTTGTTTAGTCTTAATATGTTGTTTACAGGATGTTTATTGATTGCATGCATACCAATGTTATACCCATGTTCGGCCTTATTTATGTTACTGTCATATTTGTTTGTTTTTTTTAGGCTGACTTGTCTACAATATTTGAGTTGTAGATTGTCAGTGTGGTGGAAAGGACTCAGTAGGAGATGTCTGTATATAATGAACAGTGTTGGGACTTGTGAGATATTTTCATACAATGCGGGACACTTCTTTATTTAGTTGTTTTTTTTGTCTTTCCTGACCTGCATTCATTGTTTGAAACCAGTGGAAGATTTACCTTTTTATATATTCATGTTTTTATTACCCTTTTGGAAGCTCATCTGTAAATATTTTTGTTAATATTGTTTTTCAGATTTTTTGTTTGTTTGTTTGTTTGGGGGGAGGGGTTGTTTTGTTTTTTTGTTTGTTTGTTTGTTTTGCATGTCCGGCCATTGTCAATGGAGGAACAGTAACTAAA
>JAPMOB010234383.1:0-13584 GCA_029875015.1 Lepomis gibbosus | reverse complement strand
TGTTTAATTTTAATTTATTTCTGCATTTATTTATTTATTTATTTATTTATACATAAGTCTTTTTTGGTTCTTCATATAAATTTAGGAAACATAAGTTATGTTTGTTCTAGTACAAAATTTTCTCTTCTGCACAAAGTGTTTTTGAGCTGTGGTGGAGAAACAGTAACACAAAGGAGGAATTTTAAAGCAAAAAGAGGAGGATACTCAGTTGTTTCAGCGAAAACATTTTTACACAGAACTAGGGCCAGGGTTCGAGGTATAATCTGAGCTTCATTGGAGTCTCTGCTATAACTTATGTTGTTGGTGAAGATAAATAAATAAAGCCTAGACAGACAGACAGACAGAGACTTCATTACTTGGTCCAACACTTTCTCTCTCTCACACACACAGCAGCCCAGTATTTGCCCCAGATGTCTGCGATATTGCAACAAAATTTCAATAGCCTGAAATATGCCAACAAAGATCACACAAGGAGAGAATGCAGTTCTGCCCTTTGTGTTGTTACTGTACGCACTGCTCGCTGCTGACACACAGTAGCAAGCAGATTATCGTATGTAGCGCTCTACTAATTGGAGGGTGCATCAGAAAGCCAATAATAGAAAAACAAACAAGCAGCAGTCAATAGAGAGTCTAATACAGTAGTACAACCAGTGAACAAGCCCACGGATTTATATAGTGCATCGTGTAAACCGGCAGCTGTTCAACAATTTTCATACACCACATAACACAACACTCCCAGGCTAGTAAAGAGAAAAGGCTGTTCTTTTACCATTGTGCAGAAAAAATAGACCAATGCGGTCGCAGTCCTGCACCCCATGATGCAGAAGCCAGATGTCCTTTTTTTTAAATCCACGATTGTACGGAAGGGAGAGGTTCAAATTGGTCGATGGGAGGCCTGTTTAGATCCACAAACAACAAGACTCGCAACCGGCCCCTGGTTTTGCAGTCGGTGTCATTACGTGCAGAAAAAAACCATCTCACACTCTGCAGAAGTCGGGAGAACAGTGTTGCTCAAGGTTTTACAATGATGGTGCTGGCTTTGTAATTTCCAGTCTCTGAACTCACTGACAGCTTCTTTGGCAGATCTCTCCAAGGAGTTTAGCAAACTTCCCCACTACACACTCTCCAAATAGAACAAGCTCTGTCCTCTCTTTCGGCCGAAAGTGCTGATCCAGTGGCTTCAGCATAGCTACCAGCTCACTATTGGGTAGACGCCTGGTAAGATTAGCAATGATGGACTGGTAAAATTGGGACTTGTTTATTTTAGTGTAAGTTTCAGTGAGCCCCCCCACCATGGCCCTTCATGGCAGTGAACACTTACATTGTTTGGTAGATGTGTCGGCTTGCATTAATCAGGAACGTGTCATGTTTCTGTAATTTTAGAGAGAGACTTTGAAGCAGCGAGGAATCCAGTGGAAGTCAGATGTTTATGTAAACCGATGTACTTTGCTCTACACTGGAAAGGGAGCCATCCTCACTCGCAGACCTAAAGTCATGTGGCTAATACTTGGAAATCAGCACAGCTTTGACAGTGTTGAAAATCCTGGACAGCCGTTTCTTCTAAATCCTTTGCATTTTGGGGGGACTGGTGAGAGAAAAAAAACACATTGATAACAGCCTGCCACCACCTTCAATGTGTGTTTTGCCACTAATTCCAAGCAATGTGCAAGACAATAAACTGCCTGAAGTCGAGGAAAATCCTGTTTCAGTCTAGCTATGAGTCCAGTCTGTCTCCCAGTTAGCACGGCTGCCCCATCTGTGGCTGTGCTGGTCAGGTTTTTTTCGAAAGACACTCCTCGTCCATTCCTGCTGCCAGAGGGCAGGGCACACAGCGACTGAATCTGCGCCCTGGTCCAGTTCAACAATGTCAAAAAACACATTGTCCACATCACCATTCCCAGTGACATTGCACCTGACATAAATAATCATGCATGGGCGTCGGTGAATTGTGCTTTCATCTAGCGTTATGCTAATATGGGAATGAAGTGATTTGACAGTGGAAATAAATTTCTTATTCATCTCTTGTGCAACGTGCTCTACAATGTGGGCACATGAATGATCGGATCTGTGAGCAAGGCCGACTGTTGCACCGTTCATCTCATTAAGTTTTATAATGAGATTTAATTTTGTATAAGGCATCCTTTCTTTAGCGACAGTATAGGCTTCGCTGAACAAACTAGCTGTCTCCTTAAACGTACTGGATCTGAGTTCTGCAACTTTCCTTAGAAGCACGGCTTTTTTTGTTTGATCTCTGCTATTTCAAAAGCTCGTTTGTGAGCAATGCTGTCTCGGTGTATGTAAAACTGCTTTTGAACAGGGCTACTTGGAGTCCCATTGATCCAGGCCTCTGCCAAATGTACCCTTTTTTCAAAGAGTAAAAGTGTCTTGGCTTTCTTACATACAAGACATCCAACACCATCCTCCTTTGCAAACAGGCAGGGGTTTCCCCCCAGGATCGCCACTGATTGTGCCCTGCACTTCTGTGGTTGTCTTTCTGTTGTAGCAGACCCCTCATTATGGGGCTGAGCTCCCACGTAACTAACCCTGACTGGGGTGTGGATTTGGTCCCCTGTTACATAATAATTGTAAAGAACACAAAGGGATTTATTTGTGGCCTGTATGGACACTTCCAAAGAACAGACAGGAGTATGAGACACACAATCTGACTGAATCTCAACACAATGTCAAGTTAAACTTATTAGTTCAAAAGAACAGCTGCAAAAACATATTTTGATGTGCAAACAGTTATTTAAATTTCAATTTTTGTATGTTTTAAGTTTGTGCAAAATTAAAACAATGATAAGTAATCTGCATAAAAGGCATTACATTACTTCAATTCTTTTTTATTTATATAGTGCCGGTTAAAAACAGAGGTTATCTTATTGCACTTTTCATAGAGCAGGTCTAGACCGTACTTTTTGTAATGTTATTTAAAGAGACCCGAGAATTCCAACCATGAGCAAGCACTTGGCAACAGGTCTCCAGTGACATACCAGTGAAAACAAGGGACAGACAAAATTAAAGGCTCACGATGTCTTTGTATTGCACATGTAACAATGTTTTCTGCTCTTTTATTCAGAGGCACGAGGAGTCTGCAGAGACATGGCTATCCAGACAGGTAAACCTGAATACAGACATTTCTCATAACCGTATTTAACAACAGCAATCTCCTAACAATCCTTATATAAGCATGTCTTTTCCACTTATTATCCTCACAGCAATATATTGATATTGCAGAAGTCAGTCATAGATGAAGTATGTCACCTCTGAAGTCTGTGTCTGTCTGCAGAGACAGGAGCCGCTCTTCTCCAGCGACAGGAACAGGTTTTTCCTCACTCTGCCCGTGAAACAAGGAGGTCAGGGAGATTTTCATCACATCACGATGTTCAGCAAAAAGGTGACTCCAGCAGGACTCTTCTCTTTTCTCTTTATCCTCAACAACCTGTGTATCCTGAGATTCTTATCCTCTTACTGCAGAAAATGGCCACCTAATTCAATAAAAGTCCACAGAGCTACAAGGATAGGTTGTGTATTTTCTTGTGTTTCCAAATCTCCAAACTGATTCTCTTTCAGTTACGAAGTGACCAGGACGAAGTTCGACACTTAACGTCAGGAGACTGGGAGGTGACACGAATCGTAGCTTATGATGAAAATAATCAGATCATGTAAGTTTTGTTTCTCACATTAAAAAAAACAAAATTTAATTTTAATTATAGGGGCATTACGTAGTTTACAGTGGCCATTAGCGGTACTAAATTGCAATTTGATGTATGCTCGTACGAGTGCTTACCTCATGAGCGAGCAAAATCCACTCATGAGCTTCAAATATGAAGTTGAGGTTGAACTAATCCATGCTGGTTGCGTGATAAGGTTACATTGACTGCATTTAGCCCTACGTGCTACATCGGCGTTAGCTTGTCTGCCACTTTTCAGCAACTGTTTGTGGATCTTTTAACCAGAGAGGCTCAGCAATGTGAGCGCAGCTAAATGTATTGCATGATAATGAAAAGGGTTCGTGAGCTGGACTGAATATTATAAATGAGATCGTTGCTACATCGGTTAATCGGTGCTAATGTAACGTGAGTCGCCTGCCTCAGCCTTTCATTAGTGTAGGTTAGCATAAACAAATCCCTCCCCTTTTGCTTTGTACTAGGGGTGTGCATCTTCACTGGTCTCATGATTCGATTACGATAATCAGGTCAACTATTCGATTCGATATCTCAATGTATCACAATGCATCACCTCAAGGGTGGGAATTTTTAGGCACCTCATTATGATTCTGAGGCTACGATGCGACTGTGAAATGACTAGGATAAAGATGTGTTTTTCTCATAGTGTGAATACTTCTTAACTACTTTTAAAGCAACTTTACAGCATTATTACAGACCTCTGCTGCTATTTGTATTTCTGATGCTGCTGTTATTAGTATAGAGTCAGATATAGAGTGTTCTGTTGCCTCCCCTCCCTTAGAATACGGAATCATCCCATTTTGATAACTAAATAGCGCGTCCTGTGGTTTCATTGTTTGGATGGTATTACTGCAAATCATGATAAATATTTTAGCCAAAATCTGTGTTCACACCACCCTTTAAGTTCATTAGCAAATTCTCGGCAAGAACAGTTGCTCTGTGGTGAGCTTTTTCTGTTCATAGTTTTACTATAGCAGTTTGAATGACAAACAGCCACTCAGTGCTGTGAAGTGTACTTGTTGGCCTAACATGCTCTAATACTGCACACAAAGCTTAATACTGCTAATCCACTGATGTTCATGAAAAATCCTTTGCAAGTCTTTTTAATCAAATTGTATCAAAGCACTTGTTTAAGCCTATTTATAGTTCAATTTAATAAGTTAATAAAATACAGTTCACATTCAATTTTTTTGTGTTCTCACTGTCGCACATTGTTGGCCTATGTTTATTATTGTCATAGCCGTTGCCAGGCCCCCGAGGGGTGTGGCCCCCGCTCCAGCAGGCGTCCCTTATTTTTCTGTATTGAAGGTGGCAATCCAAGATAGGGGTTGAAATACAGTAGTTGAGTAAATGTACTTATTTGTATTCCACTCCTGCTACTACTCAAACATCAAAATTATTAAAAATACATTCAAATAATTAAAAGTAAAAGCAGCTAATTTCATTTGAGAAGCTGGAACCATTTAAAAAATTACAGCATTTGTTTTTTGTGAAGCAACTAATCACTAAAGCTGTCAAATAATTATAGAGATGTGGTGGAGGATAAGTAACACGTGTCATGAAAAGAAAAGACACAAGTACCTTAAATATGTACCAAGGTACAAGACTTGAGTAAATGTACTTTTTTACCACTGTTGCTGTGCCTGAGAGGAAGATCTGCAGACTCTCTTAGCTGAAAAATACTTCTCTTGAAATAATTATTTATTATATATTGTAATTTGTTGTTGCAAATGTGTAACTATGTGCCAGCTCAAAACTGATGAAAGAAGGAAAACACACTTTAGAATAGTCACATTTTTATCTTGATTAAGGCATTTTTCCCATTTCCCAGGCTTTTATCAACAAATTAAATGTTGTGCTTATTGCATTTCTCTCTAACACTACGATTAATTTAACTCTATTCTGTAAATGAAGAAAACATGTTTTTAAAAAAAACATGTTTTAGAACATAGCGTCTCACGCTTTGTAAGCTGCAGGGTTCATCACTGTGTAAATCTGTGTTTATGGTTGGCCGGCCGTGATGTGCAGTGACTAGTGAAGGCAGATGTATAATGGATCCGTGACCTTGGCCTACTTTAGCTGCTCTGCTTTCCTCTACACAGATACTTTCTGAGCACAGAGGACTCGGCACAACACAGACATTTATACAGGTAAAAAACACTTTGCTGTAAAATAAATTAACTATGTTTTGTTCATTATTTCTCAATTTTCCACTATTGTGTGTAATGCACGTTACACTCTTTTCTGTTTCCAGTAAACATGTCATGTGTTTCCTCTGGCAGTGTGTCCACACTTGGCCTGTTTCCACGGCAATGCCTCACCTGTGGGCTGAAGGAGGAGTGTACGTTCTTCGATGCAGACATCAGCCCTGCTGCACAGCACGCCATCCTGCACTGTAAAGGTCAGGGAGAGACAAAGAATTAAATATATTATCCTGTATTTCCTCCAGTTTTAAAGATTTTAGGAAGACTATAACATGATCATATATGTCTTACTGTAGACAGATAAATAGAAAGATAGCTAAATAGATACACTACTTTTACACTACATCACATTCACCATTCACCAAATTCACACACTGAGCCTAAGTGCTCAAACAGAAAGTAACATTCACACACATTCATACACTGGTGGAACAGCCACCAGGGGCAATTTGGGGTTCAGTATCTTGCCCAAGGACACTTGAACTGCCGACCTTCCGATTAACAGGCACCCCGCTCTACCTCCTGAGCTACAGCCAGGAGCCATATTCAAAAAGATCATGTTCACTCATGTAACACTGTCCTTTGAGAACCATGTCTCTACAACCATGTTCCATCTTTACTACAAAGGGTGCTAACAACTTGGTACCTGCTAAATGGCTGACATTAGCATACATAGTTTATACTATATCCATTAATTTGGGTTGTACAACGTTCTTTAGCTGACATGAGGCATTCGTATTTGCTTGATTATGAAGAACTTCCACATTATGAAGCACCAAGTTGAATCTATCAGGTTGGATGTTGAATGGAAAACTATTTACAAGCTGAGTGTCTTAATTACCATAACTCTGTAATTACATGAACGTGACATGAGTAGAGCCTCAGAGCCCCTAGCACCGCTGTAGACTGTGCTGTTTGGTAATGAGACTACTTGGTTTAAAAGTTCTTTTAAAAAGAATGAATGACTGAAATGTGTAGTTTAGGTTAGTCTTCTACTTCATATAATGGCATAACGATGTATGTAACAGTTTATGCCTCTTAACCCCCCCAAATAAGTCATAAATGTTGCTTTAAATATAGAATTGCTAATGCGTCTTGTGTTACGTTCATGAAAACAACAATATTTCACTACCTCCCACTGCAGGTCCTGGAGTTCCAGCTGTGCTGCTTCTAAGTTTTGATAACGTGGACTGTAAGTAGTCTTTATTCTACTTAAGATGAAACCATTTTGTGTTTGTTATGTTTGTGTGGGCAGGCAGATGTGCCTTTTCTCTCACGCCTGCTCTCAAACGGAAAATAGTTTGCAGTAATTAGGCATCCTCGTCTCATTTGTTTGAAAACCTCAGCAGCTGTTGGACTTGATGCCGTGTTGAGCTTCACTGCCATTTTGTACGTTTTGAGATGTTTCACTTGTTCCACACTTTGCTATTCATCCCCACAGTTTATTTACAGTAGCTAATAGTCACTTCTCCTGACTAACACAATTTCAAAAGAAAAAAATAAGTTGTACACACAATAGAAAAAAATATGTAAAAGAAAAAGAGAGATATTGAAAGTTATTTTT
The DNA here is from genome assembly GCA_029875015.1 of Lepomis gibbosus. Taxonomy (NCBI): domain Eukaryota; kingdom Metazoa; phylum Chordata; class Actinopteri; order Centrarchiformes; family Centrarchidae; genus Lepomis; species Lepomis gibbosus. Next base: position 6,127 of record JAPMOB010234383.1, on the reverse strand, counting down.
AATGGCACTTGTACAGTACAGTAAGCCCCCCTACTATGTGGATTAGTGGTTATAAAATAAATATGTAGGCATCCACTTCCATTGCCGTGACCTCTGGATGAAGTGCTGAATATTTGATGCAAACTGTTTGTATAGTGTTTGTCTTCATGTCCGAACGTTTATTCTGTATGTTTATGAGCGTTAATTTACTGAGGCTAAGCTTTTCACCATCACACGAGTAACATGATTTCCTGTTTAATTTTATTATTTAAATACCATAATCTTTATTCCTTGTTTTTGGGGAGTTGCTAGGGTTTAGATCACTGCTGTCACCAGAGCATCGCCTTTGACTGATTAATGTATTAGTCTAATAGATAGACCTGAGAGAAGTCATCTTCTTCTATGAAGTCTTGAACATTGCAAGGACTATCACAGGAGAAACTTTAGCCCCACAGAAAAGCTGCTCCTATCGGATGTTAACAAAACTTACATTTACAAACCCAACTGGTTAGTCTTCATCCTTGAAGTTTTTTCTCTTGCAAAACCAAGACATGAAGTTAAAAAAAATCTGAAGTATAAATCTAACTTTTGTCCGGAACACCTACAAGTGTCATAAGTCTGCTGAGTGCAGTAGAACTGAGGTGTGGACCCAAATGCAGACTACAGCAAGCAGAATGAAATTCAGTCAAGATTTATTAAAGAAAACTAAGCAGGCTTACGCCGGGAGCACAGTGGCAATTTTCCAAAGAAAAGTTACTCAAACAAATACATAATCCAAAGGGAAAATCCAGAAGCAAAGAACCAGGTACAATCCAAAGGGTAATCCCAAAAAGCGCAAGGACAAACACAGACGAGGACGTGACAAAGACTGAAAGAAGAAAGAAAAGATTTAAACACTAGGTAACGATCGGGGCGGGACCAAACTCCACATAAGGATACAAAACAACAATAAAGATTTATGTGCTGAAGCCTGACAGGCCAAAGAATCAGTTGATTTCGGGTGAAAACATCATCGCAAAGGCTGGAGTCACGGAAAGAGTCAAGTTAGCTCGCCAGCTAACACCAAGCACTTGCTAACGTTATCCGGTGCAATTTATAATATGTAAAGTTATGGCGTTACACATTACTTCACCAGCTAATGCAATGTCAGTGTTGATTTAGCCTACAGGAAATGATGTAACAGTACAAAGCAAATGTGGAGCGATTTTGTTTAGACTAGCCTTGATACAAGGCAGGAGCAGCCAGCAATTTAGACTTATTGTGGTTTAACCGATACTCAGGTAGACAGCTTCTCCACCATCAGTCGCTGTAACTTTCATGACGCACATAATATACAATACTGCAACAAAATGTTACAAGACGACAACACAGAGGAAGACCTATTCACTACAGTAAAGTTACTAACTGCGGTCTAACTGTAAAGCATGGCAACAATCTCATTTCATATTCAGTTTAGCTCACTAACCGTTTCATTATCATCCATGTAGTTGTGTTGACATGGATGAGCCTCAGGTGAAAGATAAACAAATAGTAATGATAACTTATTTACTGAAACGCCTATGTTTCACGTCGGCTAAATGCAAAAAAGGTGACGTTATCGTGTAATGGGAATGGATTAGTTCAAACTCGAGCTGATAAAAATATTAGTGTAACTTTGCAGTGGGAGTTTACCTAAGTTTCCAGAATATTGTCCTAAGAGGTTTCCTTGTGTGTCCATATGCACAATTGGCGACTCTCTGCACTATGAGCCGGGACGTTGAGTTCAAATGAGCAGCGCCCCTTCTCTGCTTTTGATTGCCTCTCACCTTCTTCCATGAGTGAATTTTGGGGTAGACACACGCATATAGAGATGCGGCCGACAAGAAATTGTCATGCAAAATTTTTGTTGTAAAACCAATTTTACAAAAAAATTTAAAAATTGAACCAGTGCGACCAAGATTTTTTGTTTGTTTGCCGCACTCTGGGAGCCCTCTTACTGCCCCCTGAGGTCAGTGGCTAACAATGAGACCAGTCCACCTTTGCAGACTAACAAGTAGGTAAATCTCCTCACCTTCCACACCTCCAATAAAGAGCAGTACGCATTATCTTGACTAAGTTGGCAAGCTTGCAAACAGGTTGACTTCTCTCAACTCTATCTTGATATAATTAAGATAACTAATGATGACCCATCAGTCACACATCAATGGTGGCAGTGATCCAAACCCCTTTTTCAATGTGCTTGGTCTTTCTTGTCTACAAAAAGAGTTTAATTTAAGTATGATTTCTCATTTCACAGCGTATTTCATCTTGGAGAACAACCTCCCCCTGCGGTCTGTGCTGGAGGCTAAAAGGATGATTCAGACTGAAATTCGGATGATCACTAATGATAACTTTGGTACAAATGATCTGCACTTAACAGCTATGTGTGTTGTATATTGATTTGCATCATCATGAGATAACTGAGCTATTTCGAAAGTGGTTTGCACCTGTCTTCTTGTTTATCTGTCTGTCGTCTCAAATATTTCTTATCCTCTCAGAGCTGCCGCTGAAGCTCATCTATCCTCCTGACTTCTCTGAGTCCTACATCTACGGCCTCCTACTTATTGTGTAAGCTAATATTTAATTACATTTGCATCTTTTTCATTTACACAAGGCCAAGCTTAGTAAGAACAGCTTCACTACTCTGTACCTGCTGGCCGTTAAATACATTTTACTAATCAAAATAATAATAAATGAAAATAAAAGGAATGTTACATGAGAAATGTAAATGTAGCATCAAATTTCTTATTAGCAACAATATAATAACCTATAATCCTTTTTGTGTGCACCAATAAATATCAGTCTCACTATATGTGTTAACATTGGGGACAATGTTGCTAAACTGCTTTAATTAAATGGAGAAACCTGAAGCTGAAACCTGCCAGAGCTGTGCGGTTAATAGAAAATATTACACTCCCTCGGGTCTATCAACCTACTTTATTAAAGGTACAGAAATGTTCTCAGCTAAGTGTACTCATCAAATGCAACAAATATATTATTATATATGACATTATTAGATTGTTAATGCTGATGCATCACTGTGTAAGTATCATTTTACTGTTGTAGCTCGAGGTGGAACTAGTTTTAACTACATTATAGTTAGCTTGTTTTAACCACATTAAATACAGTCAGCTAGTTTTAAAACATTATATACAGTTAGCTAGTTTTAATACTTTATATACAATGAATAGACTCTGTTGTTAACAACCTAACAAGCATGTTTGTGTGCTCATTCCTTGGGGGAATACTGGATGCTTTATTCTTTGATTGATGTCTTTTGTACCAATAGTATTTCAGAAAAGTGGGGGAAAGTACCTCCTCTGTCTGTAACTTAATTGATTCTTTATAACATCACTGAACGCAAGATGAAGTTCAAATAATTGTCTGTGTTGACAGAACAAACATCTTTATATATTGTTAGCTAGTTTGGTCAAGTGGTTCCCAAAGTCAGACCCCTCCAAAGGGTTACAGGATAAATGTAAGGGGGTGGTGAGAAGTTTTGCTACACATAAGTATTTTTCTCTAAACTTTGCTATTTTTGTGAATTACTTCTTAACTTTTATTGGCTTTACCATCTCAGAAGTTTGAGAAGGTGAGAAGAAGACAGTTTTTGAAAGAGTAACAAGCCAAAAAGGCCGGTAACCCCTGGTGTCATCTTTAACTCAGTGTTTAAAAAGCTCATACTACAATTTTAATGCTAAATCCTAATCTGAAAAGTAAAGGCTCTCTCACATAGGAAGCGATTTGCACTGCGCTCGCCGCTGGCTTCAGCTCAAAACTGCAAAAGTTCAACTATTTTGAACTTTGACCATGGCGTGCGTGCGAGGTCAACAATCAGTGCGCTGCGTTTGCTCAATGCAGCATCAAAGCACCCAAGCGCGACGCAAGCCATTAAAAATAATGCATTTCGTGGCGCAGCAGTGCAGTAGTCACAATCTGACTGAAAGGCCTATAACTGGTAACTCCTACGGTCAAATAAATGTATAATTTTTCTCTATGAAATGTTGTGAAGTAGAAGTACAGTGGTCAAAAATGAAAATACTAAATTAACAAGCACCTCCTACAACAAAAGAAAGTGTCTGAATATTTGAATTAAGATTTAAAACAAGGCTCAGAGTAAATAAATGTCAAACACAAGTTGGGGCAGGTAATCATAAATAAAATGTGTATTTTGGGGTCTGTCCTGATAGCCGCAGCTCTCCAGGCGTCCAGGTGGTAACAGAAGAGTTCAGGCCGGACTGGGAGTGGGTGATGGCTGGATCAGAGCAGGTCATCGTAGCACAACTTGACGGAAGAGGGTCAGGCTTCAGAGGTCAAAGGTACTGAACATTCCCATAAATACTTAACGTGTTTTGTCCTGTTATTAATTCTCCCTGTATAGTTTGACTCAGTGATGGTTCACACATAGACAAACTGGCCTTAAACACTCAAGAGCAATTTCTCTTCTATTCTTATCACCTCATTTCTGACCCTCACCCTTTATCGTTGTCACTTCACAGGGTTTTACAGGAGGTCCATGAGAGACTCGGCACAGTGGACGCAGAGGACCAGATAGCAGCTCTGGAGTATGTAACACATTTTATCCAGTCTGTAGGCATAATTTTAAGTTCGGTGAAAGTCACTTTGTGTGTGTGTCTGTGTGTGTGTGTCAGTATCTCCTTTGGATTTGGAAAGATAGAGTTTAGCAGGTGCTTTTTTGTGAGGAAAGATTTGTGATAACCTGTGAAGCTCATTAGAATCGCAGAGACGTTGTGTTTGAAGGAGGGTTTTATTAATGCAGGGTGCAACATCCTGTGTTTAAGCAACTCACCATGAAAGGATGAAAAAAAAACTTTAAGACACAGAGAGAATGGCATAATTCTAGTTGTAGGTTTGCCAGTTTGTCAAAACAAAATAAAATCATGCCTTTTATCTAATGCACATTTAAACATGACCAAAATGTTTTTTAAGCAGAAATGATGAAATATTCTCTGGTTCTAGCTTGTTAACTGTGAATTTGCTCGTTTCCCTAATCTTCAATATGCTTAAACTGATCATTTGGGCTTTTGCACTGTTGGTTCAAGAAAACAAGAAATTGTCAATGTGATGTCTGGAAGATTCTGATTCACTATTATCTTATCTGTTATAAATCAAATTATTCAATGATTGAGAAAATAAAACACTGAAAATAATCGTTAGTTACGATGCCTAATGCTAACAATTTCTTTAGGAGGTAATTTAAGGTAAAGAAAAGTTATGTTTGTGTTTAAGATGAAAATAATTAATAGATTGATTTCGGGTTTAAGGGTAGAAAAGTCTGGAGGTTTTCTGTGGATAAAAGCACAACATAATTAACGTTGTGTGTCTATATAGTGAGTGTAATTTATCTGGGAACATTTGCAGATCATTGTGCTGTTTTTACTGGGTCTACATCAGAGCAGTGCTAAATCACTTACATTTCATATTTTAAATATAAAATATATGATGCATCACAGGAGTACTGTGAAACTTAAACTCTAATTCATTCTCTGCTCCATCATTTATTTCTGTTTATCATATTTCATAATTGATTATTTATTAATGTATATTATCTTCTATGTAGCAGTAGGGAGTTACAAAACGTCTCGGGTTACGTAGGTAACCCTTGTTCCCCGAGAAAGGGGAACGAGAGACTGCGTCGGTGACGACACTATGGGAACACCTCTGGGCGTGGCAGGGCTGAATGCGAATGAAAACTACTCCAATCCTATTGGCTTAGTGAGAACGGTACCATGTAACAGCATAACTGTAGGCGTATGTAAGCACGCCGGCACATAGGTACATTAGCCTTTACTATGAAGCAAGGCACTCCAGGCGGGGAGAGGCGTGGTGAACCGACGCAGTGTCTCGTTCCCCTTTCTCGGGGAACAAGGGTTACCTACGTAACCCGAGACGTTCCCCTTTGAGGGGAACTCGAACTGCGTTTGTGACGACACTATGGGAACGAGATACCCACTATGCCGCACCGAAACCCCGCCTGCCCTAGCGTGCAGGCAACCTGTGGGCACAACTAAAGGGAGAGCGCTCGGGTCCCGGGTGCGGAGGGAAGGTCCAGACTATAAAACCGGATGAAAGTGTGAGGAGTGGCCCAGCCAGCTGCATCACAAACCTC
>JAPMOB010234380.1:0-18455 GCA_029875015.1 Lepomis gibbosus | reverse complement strand
CCACCAAGTTCTTAAAGAACTCCAGCACAGAGAGAGGAACAAAGAAATAAACACATATAAACGCAGCAGTTTGGCAGTTCTGGACGCAGAATAGGGCACATCAGGTCCGGATTTTGCAGACAGAGAGAAACAAACATGAGCACATCACTCTCAAACACTGCCAGGTTGTTCACCAGTCACGAGCTGTGAAATAACAGCACGACTCTGTTGGTAAATAAAAAGGAAAAGTTAGGTTGCGTTCTCTGGCGGACCTGGATCAGGGCTAAAGCTAATGTTGCTACGTGGCTGTGTTTTAATGTTTTAATGACCGGGTCTGTTTGTTTTGGAGAGGAGACGACCTCAGAGGTAATTCGGCTCCCGGTAGAACTCTGTCAGGGCTCAGAAGTGGAGCGGCCCAAGAACAACTCTCATCAGCTGTTAGCTGTACTGTTAAACACTAGCAGGACTAAAGCCTACGGCTGTGTTAAAACTATAACTTAGAACAACATCACTGCGCTGTAATAACGTTATGCTTTATTAAATGTCATGTCAACAAAATAGCTATATGTCAGTCCAGTGACCGACCTGCCTCTCATTCTCCGGCGCTGGCAGTCACTCAGCCTGCAGAATGAACGAAAGACTGAGGAGGACCCATGTGAGCGGTGAACGATTAGTTCATTCCTGCTCCATAGTAGCTGTCACGTGACAACGACTCAGACCTAGAGAGACCCACAGTTGAGAGTCGTGAACTAATCAATTCTGTTTCCTGTGCTGACGGAGACCCTGCAGCTGCTGTATAATGAGTGAATTTAAGACTATTCACGCATGAAAATGAACAAAGTACTCACTGAGACAACCTGTTCCTCTTGAGGCACATATAAGATTAGGTCAAATGAACGAAACATTCTTTGAATGACACAACACTACAGTGAAGCACATTCTTCAGTTGAACACAACCCAGTGCTGGATTCATGTTGCTGAATGTATTTCGAGACTATGTGCCTGTAAGTAATGTGTAAATCATTTTCAATCACTTGCATTTGTAAGGAATGTCATAGTAGAAACTTTTTTATGCTTTGGTAAAACATGTGCTCTGTTAGCTAGCAGCAAAACAGTAGCTAGCCTGTTCTTTAATTGTTTTGTGACTTGTAAATGTTGTAGTAGGTGAACTGTGTTCTCATACAGTTGGCTACATCGCTTGTTGTATACAGTAGGCTATAGTGCGTGTTTTACACTTTGATAGGAATTGTGTAGTAAGGTTATGGGTGTCATATCTAATCTCTGTATGCATATTTTCATGTTTTGGGTACTGATATATATTCTTATTCTGTAATGTTTCATTTTTACAAAACAAACCAAAAGAGGAAACAACTTCAGTAAAAGTCAAGCCTTGTGTGGCAGCACAAATAGAATACATGTTTACTATGAAGATTGCTTTTATAATATGATAGTATAGTGTTAGTGGTTAATCTACATTTATTTCTCAAAATTGATACCTATCTAACCTTTCCTTTTAACCTTGCCTGTTTCTCTCTTTCGTCCCTTGTACGAAATGGATATTCGTACAAGCCCCACTAATATTATAAATCAAATCTCCCCCAAAAATGACGTCTTTTATTCATACACACACCCCTAATATATTTAAATAAAATTAAATACCATCCCACCCCAATTTCCAAAATATACGTTTTTGAAGAATGTTATTCAATTTTCACAAATTTGGATGAAATGACATTATGGGAACATATTTTAAAATAAATGAATAGGCTGCCCCTGTTTATGTTGTGTGTTGCTAACCTTGTCCATTGCCTATATCATAATATGTTAATTTGTTAACCGTTAACGTCCATAAATCTTCTGATTTAGTTGGGGACAATCCACTAACATGCACATGTTAACTTAATTCAGGTGTGCTAATAATATGTATCTCATTCTTTACAAGTTGTTGACTATATTTTATTTAGCAGTTAGCCATGATGTGTAAATATGTCACATGCCTAGCTTGATTGAGCAGGGCTGCGCTGCTACCATTTCCTGTGATTATTTGCTGCTAACTTCCTGGAACTATTGAGACGCTCTATGATCCAACATTACTGTGAACAAATGGAGTGAACGGAGATGATCCAACTCTTTCCCTTTGGGAGGGCTTTGCCAAGACCTAAACACTGAACCATCATATTACCTCGTGACTGCAAATAAACAAGTTTTGTAACATCTAGCATTGCCAATGACCTGTTTTTGGGGGGTATTTTGAGTGTACAAGATTTACATATGAAAAAAAAATACATACGTGTCACTTACATGTAATGAACTGTTTTTATTTAACTATGCCAAGAGAAAAACAGTTTTCCATTCTATGGCACCTTTAAATTTAATCGCTTCCCCACGTTGTTTTTGTGCCTCAACTTGCAGCATTGTCAGATAATAAAACAATTCTATTTTTGAAATGATGAAGTCTTCTTGTACGTAGTGGCATCAGCTCCAACCAGCCATCAGGGCTGATCAACAGTTCAAAAACTGCATTACACATATCTGCAATTTGTTTTTGGTTTTTTGTGTTTCAATATATTGAGGTGCTGAAAAGAATAGCTGGAAGGAAGCAACTTTAAAATCTCAGGGTAACTTTTTAGGTCTATTTTGCCTGCTGTTCAACACATCTCTCATCCAATTTGTGAGTGAATCATTGTCTTCCATCCAAGCAGCCTAAATGAACACTGGGGGAAATGGCAACAGGAGGCATTGTTATTGTAAATTGTTTATACAATCCTATAAAATGAACTGTCACTGTTTTTCCTGGAAGCATCATTTCATTGACTTAATTTAATCAAATCTCAAATATCCATGCAATATTGTGGTTTATTTCCATCTTAATTCACATCAGTGATTACAAGCAACTTTTAATCATTATCGATTTGAATTCAAAAGAGGCCTAGAGGTTTATCAATTTCTATCAAATGGATATCCCATTTAAAAAGATGAAATACCAAAAGTTAGTGCCTCAAATACCTCTTGACCCAGTGGAGTGAAAGCAATATGGCTCAAGGCAAGACAGTGGAAAAACAGCTCAGCAATGCTCTTTTAATTAAATGCCTGTCTCAAGTCTGACAGGACAGACCTGTGGTATCAGGGCTTCTGGAAAACAGCACAAAAGGATTGCTCCATGTGTGAAGTCATCAGGATTGCACCAGCCTAAATGAGAGCCAGCGGAGAGATGGCTTTAGCCCAACTGTTTCCTAGAGATAAGCAGGAACAGTCCAGTTGGGATGGAGCAAATGAAATAAGTCAGGCAAACAGAGAATGACAGTTTAACATGATATCTAATTAACAATCAGGGATTGCCAGATGCAGACACATTCAGAGTCCAATTTGTCTGAAATGTAGCACTGAGGAATTGTAAAATTCCCCACATCGTTATTGATGCTACTTTCGCTATTTTTCATTGCAGGTGTGGGGGNATTCTCCTTAAAGCTTGAAATTTTCAAAGGTTTTGACAGGATAAAATAGTCAGCATGGGTGTATATTTTAACTGCAGGCCCTGAAGGACACATAATGTCAATGTACAAATAGCAATAGCAACAACTCTGGTTCTACGTATCGCTAAAATCACACATACCACATATGTTCTTTATTACTGTTTATATACATTTATATTGAAAAAATATATTAAATTAATTTATTATGCCCCTAATTATAAATGATGCAAGATAAGACCAAGTGCCTTATTTAATACCCAGCTATACCCAGTAAAACTAAACAAATCATAATCTGTGCTGAGATTATAATGTGATAATGTGAAAATGTTTCCCTTCCTCCGTATTCACTTAATTTCTAGCGCAAAAATAATAACGACCTTTCACTATGTGGTGAGAAATTGCTTTGTAGATTGGAATAATTATGAAAACAAACCTCAGTAGAGAACAACATGAGATCGGTTCATTACCTTCCAGTGGCAGCTTAAGGCATCGATTTAATGAAATATCAAATGTGTCAGCAAGTTAAAGTGGAAATGTGGGTAGGGATTTCAATGGAGCCACCACACCTGAGCTTCAGACATTAAGTCATTACTTTTTGCCTTTGCTTGCAGTTTCCCATCAGGTTTCTTCCATTTGGTCAATGTGCAGCAAACTCTGCATACTCATTACAGATTGGGAGCAGGTGCTTTCAGCTAACCGAATATCATGATGCTGTGTCAGTCACCACATCTGGGAGGACAATGGATCTGTCCCACTCTTTGGGGATCTCATGGGTCCCAGGGAGGCTTTGAAATTGAGTACTCAATGTAGGTCAGAAAATAGAGCCACATGAAAAAACTCCCTATGAATAAATTGAAAAAGTGTAATTTTATAGAAGGCGTAAAATTTAGAGAAAAATAAAATATTTATTCTACTTTTCACATAAGTGAAACATGACATGGGAAATTAATTTGCACTCCACTGACTGCAAAAGTATGTCTAGATAATGACAAAAGAATTGTTATGAGAGGCATTTCAATTAAAATTCATGTTCTTTTTAATGAAGCCACGCACAGTGACATCTCAGATGCCAAAAAAAGTCATTTTATGACAGCACAGTCTTTTTATAAAGTCATAAATGTAGGTTTATTGCTATTACTCTATTGATAATGGTGTAATTAATAATGTTAATTTTTATCTGTGGAAGATCCAAACAGGATAAAAAAGTTATTTATTTAAAGTATTTGGTAAAAAAGTATGGTGCTAAAGCAGTGGTTCTCAAACTTTTTGAATGACCAAAACAGAGACATGTTATTATGTGACTGATGTTCTTCTCTTAGGTCACATGATGACACCTCAGTCAGCTCTATTTGATGGTAAAGACTTTGAAATGGGGTTTAAAGTACCGAAAACTGTATTGACATTTTAGTTTTATAGAATATGTGTTCAATACAAAAAACATATGTATATTCAAAGAATGAATTTAGTGAACTTCTAACAACAAAACTTCAAAACAAAATGTTCTGTCCTCTTGTGGTGCGAGTGGTCAATCTTGCGTGTCTAATTGATATTGCCAGATGTTTAGAAGCATTGCAGCATGTTACAGAATTAGTCCTCTTGCATAACAGTTGTCAAATGGTTCCTCTGAATGTGTATTTTTGGGGGAGTATTTATCTTGAGTTTGCCAAGTACTGTGGGACCCAACAAGGTGTGGTGAACGTGCCATCGCTGCCCCATTTTACAGTACACTTCCCACAGCTGCCCCCTCTGGGATCTCTGTCTCAATCCACACCTGATGTTGATTCCCCACCTCGGCAGTCTTTCAAAACAACTACGCTCAGTTTCACAAACAGATGCCACATCAGGCCTACAAATTGCTCTGATCGTTAATATTTTTCCATTGATTGTTTGCACTGTGCCAAGACGACTCATGCATTTAGATTCATAAAGCTTAGTGAGCATCATTATCTCACTCTGTAATGATTGACAGGCAGGGGATTACATACAGACAAATGAGCACTGTAATAGCTAATTGACCGCTTATTCATGTCCTGAACACAATGTTCTGTGAACGGGTGGGGGGGGGGGATACATCCCAGCAATTACATTCTGCAGTGGAAGTCAATCTGCTATTGATTCTGTGTATTTTTCTCTTCCTTTGGGTAAGAAAGTCCTCTGCTGTTCCTTGAAGATAGGACTAATATCAGATGGGTTTAAAGTGCTACTCTCTTGAAAGCAGTCTATGTTTCAAAGTAATCTTGGGAGAGCAGTGTGGTGAGTGTTGTTAAAAACCACAGCTGATCCAGAGATTACACTGAAACCCACTTGCTCTTTGCTGAGATAAGCTGAAAAAATCCTTTGGCTAAAATATTCATCCTGCGTTTGAGCATAAGTTCCCATGACTGATAGTATATGTGATGTTGCACTCACTTGGCAGAGAGCTCATGTTTTAATAAAACCTGTGGTGTTTAGTACAAAGCTGTAATATGTAACAGCATAATGCATACATTTAAGTAAAGTGCCGTCTCTCGTGAAGTACAGAGCTGCTGGAGTGATTTTAAATGCTGAACATAAGGAATGAGAATGAGTTTATTCATGATAATTTTGATTCTGTGATGGGGTAAATAAGTAAGCAGACACACACACTATTATTATTCATGGCTAGATACATTGTTATTTATAGACCATCTCGAGAGTATGTGTAAGAACACTTACTAAAGCCAGGCACATCCACATGTATTTAGTAAATATTAAAATTGATTAAATAAAAAATGTGGCTGCTTTTGTTATGTTCTGTTATATTCCTGACAAAATTTACTACTACTTTTCTACTAAATTTTCTACTTTTTGAGCCATCACAAACTGGCCTGACATGAAGACTTTGACAAAGCAAATTTTCACGAAACTTCCAAAATACCTCAATTAGTAGCAATCATGCTACATTCAGATGTCAGTGTAAGCCAAGTTATTTTCCAACAACCACGCATTCGTGATAAACTCTCCACCAGCACAATCATGAAAACACATTGCAGCGACAGGATATTCTTTAGGGAATTTGAAATGAGGGACATGGAGCATAAAGGTCCATTTTGTAGACTGCTATTACACATAAATCCCCTGGCATCCTCTTTGTGCTCCCATTGCTCTCTACTTTTTCTCCAGCCATTTCCTCTTATTATAGGCCACAGACACAGCGAGTGGACACAGCGAGTGGACATCAGTCCTCAAATATAAACCACTCACCACCTTCATTCCTACCTCAGAGGCATCAAACAAGAATCCATTCTTATGCCACATTCCAAAATAAATATTGCATGTACAGTATTGACTGAAGAAAGTGCATAACATCTTTAATATCTAAAGTTAAAATTTCAATCATGCTGTGAATGCATTTCAGATAAGCAAGAACATGGTTTGTTATAATTCTGAAGCCAATCATTTAAATCAAACCTATGCTTTTGCTAATGCACTGAAATAGTGGAGTGGTGAGGTCTGCCACATGAAGAGATATGTGTGTCACTGCTGGGCTGGAAATGAATAACCAGACCTTCATCTAAAGTCTTTTATTTCAGTCACAGATCTGGAGAAACACATCCATGCTTTTATCTCCTCCCATCTTCACTATTTTAACTTCCTTTCAACTCAGAAATCAATTCATCACCTACAATAAGTCCAAAATGCTTTCTTACATGATTTTAAGATTATTTTAATGACTTTTAAAGCCAAACATGGGCTAGCACCTTCATAAATCTCTGAGCTTTTATCCGCCAATGAGCCAAGAGTTAGACTGAGATCGTATGGTAGGGCGTTGCTTGCTATTCTAAGGTCTAGGCTGAAAACCAAAGGAGACAGGACCTTTGTTGTCATGACCGCTACACTCTGGAACAGTCGACCAGGGGAGGTCAGGCTGGCAGAGTCTATTTCTGGTTTCAATGTGTGATGCACAATTTATTTCTGGGCTATTTAGCCGAATCAATGCCTTTTGACTTCAATGACTTTTTAATGTTTTATTGATTAAATTCATTTAATTTTAAAATACCAAATCTGGGTTTACGGCTGATTTTTGTATATGTTGCACTATTTTTATATCATACAGAGAGTTTCTCCTTGCTGTTTTGGTTTTAAGTAGGTACTTGGTACTGTTTTTGTTCTTAATTTAGTTGTTTGTTTGTGCATTTTTAAAATTTATTATTATTTATGTTATTTCACCATGGGTTGGTTAATGAGAAACACAAATTTGATTCCTCTGTACGTTTGGTACATGTGGAGAAATTGACAATAAAGCTGACCTTGACCTTGACCTTAAATTTAATTTACTATGTGAAATGTAATTTTTTCCCCTTTAATTTAACATTGACTTGTTTTATGTTTTATTCGTTGCACAGCAATGTGTGTCATACTGATTTAAATTGTAAAGCTCTTTGTTACCTGTATTAAAAAGTTCTGTACAAATAAAACTATTATTGTTATGATTATCATCTGCCTTGATACAAGTCGTCTTTTCTTAGTCATGAAATAAACCACTTGTTTAAGCAAAATGATGTTAATAGTTTTAGGGGTTTTGTGGGTTTAAATATCTATAGTAGTAAGAGATGTCTCATAACTTTTGGTCTCACCTTAAAGGAATAGTTTGACATTTTCAGGAAATACGCTTATTGCCTTCCTTGCCAAGAGTGAAATGCCAAGATCGATATCTCTCGTGTTATCTGGTAAATAACCTCAGGACAGGGCTAGCTCATTAGCGCAAAGACCAAAGGCAGAAACAGCTTGCCTGGCTTAGTGTTTGCATGTAACCCTCAGTAAAACCACAACATTTTACATCATTGTTTGTATAAATTAAACATATGAAATATAACTGTCAATCTTGCAGTTTCCTGCTGTTTCCAGTTTTTATAAGCTAATCAGCTAACGCTAACATTGATCACTTTTCTCATCTAGCTCTCTGCAAGGCTGCAAAACTGCATTATACCTTCAATTAGTGAGCTTTAAAGGTGCAGGTAAGGAAGGGTTTTTTTTACCCTTGGTACTTTTAGGTTTTTCTGCAAAGATCAGCAACTGGCGGTAGGTTTGTATTTATTGTACAGACATTAGGGTGTTGGCGATCTTCTCATCTAAATCTTGGCAAGCAAGCAAATTTCCCACTACACTGAACAATTCCTTTAAGGTTAGGGCATATACTTAAAGATTATTTTTGACACAAGTATAGCATTTCAAACCCGCGAATCCTAAACATCCACTATTGACACCATTTGGATGATGATTGACTTGAGCTAAGAGTTTCATGCAGTATACAATATTATATTAAGTGCTGAAAGTGGCTAAATTTTTACTGATTTGAATATGTGTACTAGTGTTGCAAAGCAATCAGGCAGGACCTGATAGTACAGTAGTCACATTGTCATTTCTGGCCTCAGCGAGGCACACGCGCACGCACGCACACACACACACACACACACACACACACAGCCCTTTCTGAGTGACAACCTGTCAGCAGAAGCCTGACCAATTCATTTTCTGACAGATGACAATGCATCTTAGATCCTCTCAAAGTGCTCACACGTCCTCATATGCCACAGAAGAACACATTCAACAGAAGCCCACAAATGCTGGGCGTAATGTCAGGTTTATCAGACAGAAGAGATTTATAACCAAGCCAAGCCAGGGAATCTTCCTGAGTCATGTTGCTGAGAAGGCCGATCTTTTCAGAGGTTTTGTATTTAAAGTGGAAAAAGAATAATAATGGTGCAAAATATAGTGTCTGACATTTACTATGACATTCAGCAAGTATGTCTTATTCATACTTTTTTTCTGCTGTACTCAGACATAATGCTCATAAGTTTTCTGTCACCTCCATCAGAGAAAGCTGGAAAATGTGGCATTGCAAAGGGCAAGCGCAGTCCACCCTTTGACCTAAATGATTGATACCCATGAAATCAGTAACTTTCAGAATAAGAGACTGTGAATAACTGGTACTCTGCAATCAACAGCTTTGTGTTTGTGCATGATAATTGCAACCCAGAGAGGAATCTTACCAAAAATAGTTTCAGCTCCAAATTTGCTGTGCAGAGCTCAGTATAGCCAAGGATACCAGGGTTTAATAGAAATACCATGTAAAGTCACACATAAATGAGACTGTAGCATGTAGTGTGAATGGAACATGTTTGACTGTATTGGCTCAGAGGCCATGCTTTAATTGATCATGTGACACAGAGTTCAACAATCACCCAATGGACAAATATGCTTTTAGACAAAACACGTTCCCCTAAAGCAACAAAAGAATAGAGAAGAGCTGGAGTTGTGCAGCCAGTGGTTGTTTTTCAAAGAGATGATACTTATCCATTGCCAGGACAAATCATTTGCTGAGGGCAGATTACTGTAGGTTATGCTATTTCAATAAAAATAAATTTAAGCCTGTACCACACAATGCTCTCATTTGTGTGCTACTAAATAAGTGATCATGTTAACCAAAGCCAGCAAAAGCCAGCTACATTTAGCTACAACTACTAACATTTCAACAACGGCATATCTATGCAAACTGGAGAATGAGCTGATTGTCTGTGGGCAAGTAACTTAATGTTACCTGACACAGAAATCATGGCTGGAACAGTGATGTGTAGCTCGGTCAGAGCCACATTGATTGCATCCCATTTACAGAGCCAGAGCTATGTATTTTTTCAGCGGACACGCTGACTGGACAGCTAGTGTACCGTGAGATATTTGTTGAATTTGACAAAAATACACCTTTAAGTTCTGGAAAGAAAGACTGAAAAAGATCTCAAACAAATGTTTGTTTTGAAAAAACTCTCTGGTTGTGAAAAACAATCTAAACAGACTCATATAACCTAATTCAGAGCTGTTCTGGCTACTTTATTTTTAGAGGGGAAATTGAAAAGCGCGCTGCAAATGTAATGCTGTGTGTTGTTGATAGTTAATGTGACTGTGGTTGACAGGAAGCCAATTGTTAGATTAGAGAGGAGTGCCTGTAAGGCAGGTCAGCAGCATGCTGGACTCAAAGCTCACTGGGAAATTTGGCCAAAGGCAAACATTGACCACCTCATATATTGTGAATCAATCACATGCACAAGAGGCACAAGGTATAAATAGAAAAGGAAAGCATATAAATATACTGTGCATATACCAGCAGTGTATGGAATTGGTTGAGCAATGGTTTCAGCATCTGATCAACATTAGTCACATACAAGCAAATTTATGATAATTAAAAGATGATGGTGAAATGAATCCAAAGACTGAAGTGATACTTAATTTATGTAAGACATCTGGTATTGATTCCTGTCAGGAAATGTGTGCTCACTTTTACTTGTACTCTGCAGTGAGGTCCAGACATGTTGTCAGCTACAGAACATCGCCCCCATTGGTACGTTTGTCTTTTATGTCACACATTGAGTTGTAAGAAGTTGAAAATGTTCTTTCACAGAAATTCATTAACAACTAAACTTCAATTTCAACTAGTTATAATTCATATTCTTGATACTTAAACATTGCTGTTTATATTGTACAGTAAATTTAAACTAACAAGAATGTCTGAATGTTTTCCAAATGATGCCCAGTTGGATCAGTTGGCTATTTTAACTAGTTAAAATGCAAAAATGAGATTCTTTACATAAAATACTGTATGTATGGTTGAGAACACAACTGAAATTGTTCTTTTTCTAAAGAGTTAAAGTCATTTTCATAACATGAATTTTACAACTTACATATAAAACAAAAAATAAGATTTTTAATATATCAATATTTTTTTCTTGGTATAGACAATGTTGTCTACTATCAAGAATTTGCATCATACAAGTTTAAACAAATTATAACAAGTTTTGTTTTGCTTTTTGTAATAGCACTTCTTGTAAAAAAAATTATATTTTCATGAGTAAAAACAGTATTTGTCACTAGAAATAAATATTAATGACTAAAATAGCGTACCATGTAATTATTGTCGAGAGCACCAGGTTGAGGGAAAGTCTCTCTAACTATCCCATCTGATTCCATTTCAGCCATTTCCCTAGTAGGTCTAAGTCTAAGATTGCTTAAAAAAATTCTATCATTCTGTGCAACTAAAAACATTTGTAGCTATGCAATGGTGTTGATTCATGGCTGGCTTTGTTTGTTTGTTTCCTTGAAGACAAGTGATGCACAGTGGTTGACTGACTCTCATCATTAGGTTGAAGCTCGATCCATCACTGCCCTTCACTGCCTTGTTGTCTTTTTGGCTTGTTAAGAGAATGGATAGGGAATTCTCCAGCACTTGTCAGTAAATACATCAGAGTTTATTGCAGTCTCGGATGTGGGCTCATCTGTTTCCCAACTCTTTGTTGCATGCTTCACACTCCAATAGCACTCTAAATCCCAGGGATAACTCCACAGTAAACAACAGCACTGTCCAGCATATAGATAAGCTGCACACCATATACATCTGTCATGTCTGTATTTCACATCTTGAATACATACACTGATCATTTCGTAGTGCACATGGTATCTCCACAGAACAAGAACATCAATAAATCAAACACATGTTTGATGATATGTTTGATCTTACTAATGGCTGACATTTTGCCTGACTTTGTTTTGTGTGCAAAAATATATGACCAAAATACAGGAGCAAGAGGAAAAGGGAAAGAATGAAAACCATAGCTGTGTGAATGGCTCTTAAAGAGGTAAAAAGTGTGTACACTGACCACTTTCTAGCCTTCGTTGGGAATCATTCCAGCAGGAGAACTGTGTCACAGAAGACAATAATTGGAAAATCACAGCCAGTTCGCCAAATGATCCCCAATACACCAAGGTAATTTTGCTGTGTCTGAACACCAGCTACTCCAACTTATGAAATGGGCACTTGTTTCAACATCTAAAATAACTGGAGAAAATCACTGCAACAGTGTAAACCTCTTTAGCAAATAATTCTGTATCATGAGCATGTAGTTCAGGGCAAGAATTGCAAAGAATATAACATTACACAGAATGTAATAAGGTCAATGGCATTTAAAATACCATTTAACATAATTTCCCAATGATTTATAGTATCTGCCATTTTAAACAATTAATCCCTTCAGTGACTGTAAGTAAACTGCTGTGATAAGAAAGTACTAGCCTATGCACTCTGTACATAAGCCAACCACACATGTTGTTGAATTTATCAGCAATAGATGTACATGAAGCCATTCCTGTACAAAAGGCCTACAGTACATTGCCAATGTGTGCTACTTATGTGATATGTAACCCAGTGTTCTTGTACAGTACAGACATCAAACAGACAGTCATGTTCTGTATGTAAACTGTATGCTTTTTTTGTCCAGCTGTTTGTTTGGATTCTTTTTCTTATTCATTAATTTTCGTCGTTGTTTATTAACCCCTAACCCGTGCTGTTTTCTCTTCCTGTTTTCCAGGATGGACCAAATTAAAAAACTTAACTGAAGGTCCACTTAGTGGGTTTTTTTCCCATCTCACACTTTCTTCAACAGATGGTGTTTGCTCATTTTTTGTGGAGATGACTCATGTGTTGCATGTAAATTGTTGCCTTTTTTTTTTATATATATATAAACTTCATGACTTCAATACAACATACAGATTAACAGTATGGGTACAAAATGGAGATCTCACCAGGGGAATATAAACATATTAAGAATACACACAAATAAAGATTAATAATAAATAATAAGAAGAATAAAAGGAAAGGGAAAAAAGAAACAGCGGTTATAATTCTATAAATATATTGTATAAAGTGCAGAGTTTCACTGTTTTGATTTCTTGTTTTGGGATAAGTTTATCATTCCACTTTATAATTTAATTTATTTACAATGAATATTGGATTTGCATTAGAAAATTTACATTTGTGGATATATTGCTTAGCAAAAAATATTATAAGATGTATCAAAAAGTATTTATCTTTAAAATTACATTAAATATTCATAAAGCAAAAAATTACATTTTCATACAGTAGTCCAAAATCACAGTAAGTAGTATCAGTTACAAATCTCCATACATCTTTCCACAGTTTCTTGGTGTAAGTACAATGCCATAATAAATGGGCTAAAGTTTCTCACACAAGAGCAACACATGTTTTTTTTAAACTTCACATGAAAGGATTTTACATGGTAGAAACGATTCAAAATCTTCAAGGAAATTTCCCAGACTTTATTAACCAACATATATTTGTCCACGATTCCTTCCAGCTAGAGTTGCATATGAATATTGGCAGTTGTATATTAATATGTTAGTACATTATAATGTTACCGCTCTGTTATTGCGCATTTCTGCACATTGCTAACGCAGAATGACGCTACAGAAGCTTCACCCTTGACCTCGCTGTACTCGGGGGGAGTTGAACCAATCGTGTTGCTCGTTGTTGAGAGGTGCTCGAGTTTCTTGGAGGTTCATACCCTCTCGCCAACATGGTGAGTACAACCATTCAAAAGAATATATTATTTGCAGTAAAGTAAAATGTAATAACTGTCAAAAGTGTATGTGTACTTGTTTGGCGTTTAGTTAGTCACCGGCTCTGCGTCTCCACGACGCTATAATAATGTTTCACGCCCTAGAACATCACAGGTTAGCACGTCGTGTTAGCATTGAGCTAACATAGCGGCACACACATATCGTCATGGTTCAGTCTATGTCCTGGATCTGATGCTTAGCACGAAATAAATGTAGAGAGACCACTAACAAGCAGTTAGCTTTGATTACACGTAACAATAGTTAATACATATAACGGTATATGTACAGCTACACGTAATATTTGTCACGAGGTCTCTTTAGCTGGCTGAATAGTTGGCTAACTAGCTAAACTCTGACGTTAGCTTTAAGAAAACCATTATTCTTTACCAGGGTTTAGACGGAGTCTGTACTCATTCATTACGAACAGCATTTTACAGATACCTAGGAAGTAGGCATTACTCAGGTGCAAAATTGAGATATCGGAGAATTAAAGTCACTTAACATGGACATACACAAAACAAAAACGTTAACGTTAACTTAATCTGCTGCTTGAGAGTCTGTCAGATAACGTTACAGCTAACGTTAACATTATAGCTTGCGTTAAGTTGGTAATTTATGTACTTTTCTGGTGACGTTAACAGTTACCCTGCAGGTGCACGCAAGTTTCCCTTAGAGTGAAATCACATAAACTTAAGAGAATGGAGGTCCTCAGCAATATTAGCTTAAATATTGTAACATTTCAGTAGGACTGTTGACAAGTGAATTAACGCAAATTTTAGTTAGGTCAGCCAGACTGTATTAACATTTGCGGGATGTAACGAATGTGGAGCATGTAATTTAGTCTATTACAGTCTAGGTGTGGGGAAGTATTGGCTAATAAATGTTTGAGAGAACACAAAACAAATCGAGTATTAAGTTACTCTATAAACCAACCTCTTCAAGCACAAAAGGAGTAGAATTAGATATGTGAAGTTCACAGATGATTTGAGCATGCATGAGAAGTTCTTTAACTGAATTTGAGTCAGCTCACTCTTGACGGTCTGAAACTCAAACTACTGACCTGGGAGTGGATAGTCATCCTGTAAGATCCCTCCTTCTACTTTCAAAATAAATACAAGGACTTTCAACCACCAGATAGAGTCAAAGAGCAACATTTGGTGTCAGTATTTTCTAGCTATCAAACATTTAAATCCGTTTTAAATATTAATGACTAAAGTCAGAATTATTTTGTTGGCAGATAATAGTTTTTAGTAATATAGTTTTTTTTAGTATGATTGAGTTGAATTAAGTTAAAAGTAGTTACTTGCTTTATATTATAGTGGCCGTGTTAGCTTCACTTTAGCCTCTAATTGTAAGATTTTATGAATGAGGCTCCTTGTTACTACTTAAGGACTGTTGCACTGTAGCACTGTAGAATTCTAATGAGCAACACCCCATATTTGAAATTGCTGGCAAAATAAGGCATATAGCCATAACATACATAAATCACATGTTGTCTTAAATAGTCATATGGTTGCCAATGGCTAGGTCAAGAGCAATATATATTCACATGCTGACTTTTGTTCCTTGTGCTGACGTCTGGATGTGGGTGTGTCCTGTTGCAGCCTGCAATTCAAAAATGGTTGGCAGGTAAACTTCTGTGATCTCAAGTGCTCAGAAGCTACCAGAACAACTGGAGAAATTTGAGAGACTCGGGAAGGAGCATGTACATACATAAATCTAATTGTTGACTTGCAGACTGAGTAGTGGTCAGAGTTTGTTCTCAGCTCTCTCAAATATTTCGTCGTCAACATACTTTCATATTGGTGCACCAAGCGAAAACGAGCGCAGGAAAATATAACAGCCTGTAATAAATCCCCATGAAGATTGTATGTTCTGATTTTGTTGA
The DNA here is from genome assembly GCA_029875015.1 of Lepomis gibbosus. NCBI lineage: Eukaryota > Metazoa > Chordata > Actinopteri > Centrarchiformes > Centrarchidae > Lepomis > Lepomis gibbosus. The sequence goes on along the minus strand of JAPMOB010234380.1, from coordinate 2,693 downwards.
AACTGTTTTAGAGAAATGTTTATTTCACTTTAGGGTGATTTTGAAGGCTGTAGCTTTTGGTGCTATTGTATTGTACTGCCTTGTACTAAGAGGTGTTCCCTATATTTTCTCCCACCTTCTTTTTTATAAATATTGTGGAACGATACTACATGTTTAAACCCTGACATGTTCATGGGCTACTTTGAACTTTTGATAACTGAATGTGAAAGTATCATTTAGTCTATTCTCCTCATCATTAGGTGAGATTTAGTTTGTGCATGTCAGTATAAAACGTTTTTTTAACGTTTTATTTCGACAAGTATTACTTGTAATATTGTAATGAGAAAATATTATTTAACAACATCTTAAAACATATGGATGTTTTTGGAGATACTAATTAGGGCTGGGTGATATGACCAAAAATGTTATCATGATAAAAAAAAAATATTTTAGTCTATTATTATAATTAATATGATAAATGTGAAATCTTTATTTCTTTCAAGTTTGAAGGCAGATTTTTGCTCCTGAGTGAAAGTTGAAGAAGATGGTTAATTGTAGTTTTAAACTATTCTTTATGGTCAGACCTTGCCAAACAGTCCATCATTTCACAAAATATTCAAAAAGATTATGATAGTTGAAAGATGATTAAATCTTTTTTCAACATAAAAATATGCGTAAAATTAATTGTAACACCTTTTTTTCAGTCTTTTTTCATCAAGAAAATAAATCTCTTGATACAAAAATTAAGTGCTGATACATTTGTGATTAGAATGAATTAAATTCAACATTTGTTATATTTATGTCAAAGACAATTATATCACAATTACTGTTATTGTTTAATCGTCCAGCCCTTACCATGATGGTGGCTTTATTGAACTAAGCACGCTGCTAACTACGCATCACACCACTGGCTTTTGTGAGTTTACTAACTCTTTGCGGTGTTTCTTATTCATGACAGTCATCATCGGAGGCTAATAATGGCCCGAGCCAAGCACCACCTTATCCAGGTGTACCGCCCTCAGGGATACCTCCCCCATTTGTAAGTCAGTGACAGATATATTTATGACAATTAGCTTTTCTCCTCTTGTTTTCAGTCGTCTTACAGGGTTATACTTAGAGTGGTAATATTAACAGTCTTCATTAATGTTTAATTACATTTGATGTATCTTTTTCCTTCATTTATCTAGATGGGACCACCAGGAATTCCGCCTCATTTCCCTCCAATTGGAATGCCCCCTATGGGACAGCGACCACCCAGCATGACTCCAATGCCACCTGGTATAATTCCCCCTGGTATAATGCCACCAATGGGAGCACCACCAATGGGACAGGTGAGCCTTGTGGGATGCTTGTCGGGTTGCCCTTATTTTGTTGGATTTGTTATTTCTACAACTTGGTGGGTTGTGTTTCTGCTTCTCCTATCATGCTAGTATTCATCATTGGATGACTTAGACCTTTTAACACATCCCATAACAGATAAGTGAAAAGCTAGACGGTAGATTTTAATAACTTTAATAAAGAAAGACACTTGGTGTTGCTTTGCTTTTTGAGTTTGTTATGGTGCTTTAGGTTATGCTGATTTACTGAAATAATAAATGTTACTGTAATTTCTGGAGATCTCAGATATTAGTTTGGTGAGTAGAGCGTCACCATAAGTCAGTAGTTCTCAAACTTTTTCTGTCAAGCCCCTCTTCATAATCCAAAAGTTAGTGTATGCCCCCACCTACCCTGGCAAAAGTGCATTTCATTTTTATCAATTGAAATAAACAAGAATCAGGTTAGCAAAATAGTCTTGTTAGCATCAGAGCACTTTGTTTATGTCACCACATGAATCATATTCATGTAACTTTAGGTTCGCTCGACATCCACAACCTCCCTGAAGTGGCTCTACGGCCGGCTGGGGGGACCACCCTCCAGTTTGAGAACCCCTGCAACTCATCGAGTAAAACCAAACTTTGAATAAACTGAAGTTTTCCCCTCAACTCAGTCATGTATTGGTAATAAGATACGTTATTGATAACATCTCTGTTTTGCTTGCACTTCTGTACAGAAGCTAAACATTGAAATATATCATTGCAGAGATCATAGTTGTTTGCTATTATTTCATATAATGCTCAGAGTCCTCTAAAGAGATCCCAGTTGTTTTCCACAGGGTTTTTTAAAAGTCTTAAATTTCAAAATAAAAATTTATGGCCTTAAAAAGATACTTAAATTCACTGAAGTTTGTGTTGTAGGTCTTAAATAATTTTAAACAGGTCTTAATTTTCCAACGTCTATGTAACACTACCTCCAATGCTCATTGAAATGGTCCCGCAGCACTTAAGAGTGTTTTTTCTCCCGTGGTGTTGTAGTTTTTCTTTCGCTAGACCAAATATAATTTGCTGTGTTATGACTACAAAGACAAACATGCAGCTGTCGTGTTAGAAACGCAGCACCTGAGACGCGCCGTTGTTTCTTCTGTCAACAAAACAAACGTGACTAACTAGTAGGGCTGAACGATTAATTGAATTTGCGATTTAATCGCGATTTAATAAAACGCAATTTTCTAATCGCAAAGGCGGCGATTACACTCTGGTCACATGACACCCAAGCGGAAAGCAGTCAGACGAAGTTAATGCTTCGTCTGCACGTTACCTGTAACTTGCCTTCTTGTTGTAAAGTGCCCTTAAGTTTGACAGAAGCTCAGCTACATAAACTTTAGTGTCACATGGAAT